>JAQOWT010000241.1:0-28685 GCA_030407085.1 Trichopria drosophilae
CATATTACAAAAATGTATCGTTATCGATTAATATACCAGACTAAATTTTCTATTCATTAATTTAGTTCGCTTTTTATTAACTAATTGCCTTTAGATAATAATTATAAACCTCCTTGTAGGTCAGAAGCCCGGTATAAAAACTTGACCTATTTTTTTGCAAATTAAAAATGTAGTTTCAGTTTTCCCAATGAAGAGCACCTTTAATTGTCCTAAAAATAACTTAGAAAGAAAGCTGAGTTTTTCAAGATAAATGTGCAATAACTTAAAAAAATAAAAACCAAAACCAAAAAATTAAATAATCACTATAATCTCACTTGAACTTCGTCCAAGCTCACCGTGAGACATTAAATTCCGAATTAACGACCTCAAAACCCATAGATCTGCCGCAGGTTTAAAATAAAGTGACAACAAATTTGAGTTAGGGTCAACTAAAAATGTTCGAAAATGTTAAAAACACAATTATTTTTGTAATCGTTCGAAATTACGAAACGTGACACTCTATTTTCCATTCGATAACAAATTTTTTCATGTTTATTTCGGAATGTTTTTTAAAAGATATTTTCCTTATTTCAAACACTATTTTTATAGGGTAGGCAACATTTTAACTTTATAAAGGATATTTTTGAACAAACTATACGCATTTTACAGAAATCGTTCTGAACAATGATTATTTAAACAATGATTCCGTCGCGAATTATTTCAAAACTATATATTCCTTATTTCAAAGAGAATTTTTGAAGCGTATGGAAAATTTTAACTTTATAAAGAATTTACAAAGTCTGCACAAATTATACGCATTTTATAGAAATCGTTATAAACAATGATTGTTTAACAATGATTCCGTCGCGAATTGTTTCAAAACGATATTTTCCTTATTTCAAAAATTATTTTTGAAGTGTATGCAAACTTTTCACTTAATAAATAATTTCCTGCACAAGTTATCAGAAATCGTTATAAACAATGATTATTTAATCACCGATTCCACCGCGAATTGTTTTAAAAGTTTATTTTCCTTACTTCAAACCGTATTTTATAAGTGCATGCAAACTTTTCACTATATAAAGTACGTTTTGCACAAATTATACGCATTTTACAGAAATTGTTATAAAAAACGATTATTAAACAATGATGCCGTCGTGCATATGCAAACTTTTCACTTTATAAAGAATTTCCTTCACAAGTTATCAGAAATCGTTATAAACAATGATTATTTAATCACTGATTCTAGGTCAAATTGTTTCAAAAGTTTATTTTCCTTATTTTAAACAGTATTTTTGAAAAGAATGCCAAATCTTAACTTTCTAAAGTATTTTCTGTACAAATTATACTCATTTTACAGAAATCTTTATAAACAATGATTATTAAACAATGATGCCGTCGCGAATTGTTTCAAAACGATATTTTTCTTATTTCAAATAGTATTTTTTAAGCGTATTCAAAATTTGAACTTTATAAAGAATTTCCTGCACAAGTTATAAGAAATCATTATAAACAATGATTATTAAACAATGAGTCCGTCGCGAATTATTTCAAAACGATATATTCCTTATTACAAGGAGTATTTTGGAAGCGTATGCAAAATTTTAACTTTACAAAGAATTTTCTGCACAAGTTTTAGGCATTTTAAAGAAATCGTTATAAGCAATGATCATTAAACAATCATTCCGTCGCAAATTGTTTCAAAACGATATTTTCCTTACTTTAAACAGTATTTTTGAAGAGTATGCAAAATTTTAACTTTATAAAGTATGTTATGCCCAAATTATACGCATTTTACAGAAATTGTTATAAAAAACGGTTATTAAACAATGATGCCGTCGCGAATTGTTTAAAAAAGATATTTTTTTGATTTCAAACCGTATTTTTGAAGTGTACGCAAACATATCACTTTAGAAAGCATTTTCTGCCCAAGATATCAGAAATCGTTATAAACAATGATTATTTAATCACTGATTCTAGGTCGAATTGTTTCAAAAGTTTATTTTCCTAATTTTAAACAGTATTTTTGAAGAGAATGCCAAATCTTAACTTTATAAAGTATTTTCTGTACAAATTATACTCATTTTACAGAAATCTTTATAAACAATGATTATTAAACAATGATGCCGTCGCGAATTGTTTCAAAACGATATTTTTCTTATTTCAAATATTTTTTTTTAAGAGTATTCAAAATTTGAACTTTATAAAGAATTTCCTGCACAAGTTATAAGAAATCGTTATAAACAATGATTATTAAACAATGAGTCCGTCGCGAATTATTTCAAAACGATATATTCCTTATTACAAGCAGTATTTTGGAAGCGTATGCAAAATTTTAACTTTATAAAGTATGTTATGCCCAAATTATACGCATTTTACAGAAATTGTTATAAAAAACGGTTATTAAACAATGATGCCGTCGCGAATTGTTTAAAAAAGATATTTTTTTGACTTCAAACCGTATTTTTGAAGTGTACGCAAACATATCACTTTAGAAAGCATTTTCTGCCCAAGATATCAGAAATCGTTATAAACAATGATTATTTAATCACTGATTCTAGGTCGAATTGTTTCAAAAGTTTATTTTCCTAATTTTAAACAGTATTTTTGAAGAGAATGCCAAATCTTAACTTTATAAAGTATTTTCTGTACAAATTATATTCATTTTACAGAAATCTTTATAAACAATGATTATTAAACAATGATGCCGTCGCGAATTGTTTCAAAACGATATTTTTCTTATTTCAAACATTATTTTTGAAGTGTATGCAAACTTTTCACTTAATAAATAATTTCCTGCACAAGTTATCAGAAATCGTTATAAACAATGATTATTTAAACACCGATTCCACCGCGAATTGTTTTAAAAGTTTATTTTCCTTACTTCAAACCGAATTTTTGAAGTGCATGTAAACTTTTCACTATATAAAGTATGTTTCGCACAAATTATACGCATTTTACAGAAATTGTTATAAAAAACGATTATTAAACAATGATGCCGTCGTGAATATGCAAACTTTTCACTTTATAAAGAATTTCCTTCACAAGTTATCAGAAATCGTTATAAACAATGATTATTTAATCACTGATTCTAGGTCAAATTGTTTCAAAAGTTTATTTTCCTTATTTTAAACAGTATTTTTGAAAAGAATGCCAAATCTTAACTTTATAAAGTATTTTCTGTACAAATTATACTCATTTTACAGAAATCTTTATAAACAATGATTATTAAACAATGATGCCGTCGCGAATTGTTTCAAAACGATATTTTTCTTATTTCAAATAGTATTTTTTAAGCGTATTCAAAATTTGAACTTTATAAAGAATTTCCTGCACAAGTTATAAGAAATCATTATAAACAATGATTATTAAACAATGAGTCCGTCGCGAATTATTTCAAAACGATATATTCCTTATTACAAGGAGTATTTTGGAAGCGTATGCAAAATTTTAACTTTATAAAGTATGTTATTCCCAAATTATACGCATTTTACAGAAATTGTTATAAAAAACGGTTATTAAACAATGATGCCGTCGCGAATTGTTTAAAAAAGATATTTTTTTGACTTCAAACCGTATTTTTGAAGTGTACGCAAACATATCACTTTAGAAAGCATTTTCTGCCCAAGATATCAGAAATCGTTATAAACAATGATTATTTAATCACTGATTCTAGGTCGAATTGTTTCAAAAGTTTATTTTCCTAATTTTAAACAGTATTTTTGAAGAGAATGCCAAATCTTAACTTTATAAAGTATTTTCTGTACAAATTATACTCATTTTACAGAAATCTTTATAAACAATGATTATTAAACAATGATGCCGTCGCGAATTGTTTCAAAACGATATTTTTCTTATTTCAAACATTATTTTTGAAGTGTATGCAAACTTTTCACTTAATAAATAATTTCCTGCACAAGTTATCAGAAATCGTTATAAACAATGATTATTTAAACACCGATTCCACCGCGAATTGTTTTAAAAGTTTATTTTCCTTACTTCAAACCGAATTTTTGAAGTGCATGTAAACTTTTCACTATATAAAGTATGTTTTGCACAAATTATACGAATTTTACAGAAATTGTTATAAAAAACGATTATTAAACAATGATGCCGTCGTGAATATGCAAACTTTTCACTTTATAAAGAATTTCCTTCACAAGTTATCAGAAATCGTTATAAACAATGATTATTTAATCACTGATTCTAGGTCAAATTGTTTCAAAAGTTTATTTTCCTTATTTTAAACAGTATTTTTGAAAAGAATGCCAAATCTTAACTTTATGAAGTATTTTCTGTACAAATTATACTCATTTTACAGAAATCTTTATAAACAATGATTATTAAACAATGATGCCATCGCGAATTGTTTCAAAACGATATTTTTCTTATTTCAAATAGTATTTTTTAAGCGTATTCAAAATTTGAACTTTATAAAGAATTTCCTGCACAAGTTATAAGAAATCATTATAAACAATGATTATTAAACAATGAGTCCGTCGCGAATTATTTCAAAACGATATATTCCTTATTACAAGGAGTATTTTGGAAGCGTATGCAAAATTTTAACATTACAAAGAATTTTCTGCACAAGTTTTAGGCATTTTAAAGAAATCGTTATAAGCAATGATCATTAAACAATCATTCCGCCGCAAATTGTTTCAAAACGATATTTTCCTTACTTTAAACAGTATTTTTGAAGAGTATGCAAAATTTTAACTTTATAAAGTATGTTATGCCCAAATTATACGCATTTTACAGAAATTGTTATAAAAAACGGTTATTAAACAATGATGCCGTCGCGAATTGTTTAAAAAAGATATTTTTTTGACTTCAAACCGTATTTTTGAAGTGTACGCAAACATATCACTTTAGAAAGCCTTTTCTGCCCAAGATATCAGAAATCGTTATAAACAATGATTATTTAATCACTGATTCTAGGTCGAATTGTTTCAAAAGTTTATTTTCCTAATTTTAAACAGTATTTTTGAAGAGAATGCCAAATCTTAACTTTATAAAGTATTTTCTGTACAAATTATACTCATTTTACAGAAATCTTTAAAAACAATGATTATTAAACAATGATGCCGTCGCGAATTGTTTCAAAACGATATTTTTCTTATTTCAAACATTATTTTTGAAGTGTATGCAAACTTTTCACTTAATAAATAATTTCCTGCACAAGTTATCAGAAATCGTTATAAACAATGATTATTTAAACACCGATTCCACCGCGAATTGTTTTAAAAGTTTATTTTCCTTACTTCAAACCGAATTTTTGAAGTGCATGTAAACTTTTCACTATATAAAGCATGTTTCGCACAAATTATACGCATTTTACAGAAATTGTTATAAAAAACGATTATTAAACAATGATGCCGTCGTTAATATGCAAACTTTTCACTTTATAAAGAATTTCCTTCACAAGTTATCAGAAATCGTTATAAACAATGATTATTTAATCACTGATTCTAGGTCAAATTGTTTCAAAAGTTTATTTTCCTTATTTTAAACAGTATTTTTGAAAAGAATGCCAAATCTTAACTTTATAAAGTATTTTCTGTACAAATTATACTCATTTTACAGAAATCTTTATAAACAATGATTATTAAACAATGATGCCGTCGCGAATTGTTTCAAAACGATATTTTTCTTATTTCAAATAGTATTTTTTAAGCGTATTCAAAATTTGAACTTTATAAAGAATTTCCTGCACAAGTTATAAGAAATCATTATAAACAATGATTATTAAACAATGAGTCCGTCGCGAATTATTTCAAAACGATATATTCGTTATTACAAGGAGTATTTTGGAAGCGTATGCAAAATTTTAACTTTACAAAGAATTTTCTGCACAAGTTTTAGGCATTTTAAAGAAATCGTTATAAGCAATGATCATTAAACAATCATTCCGTCGCAAATTGTTTCAAAACGATATTTTCCTTACTTCAAACCGTATTTTTGAAGTGCATGCAAACTTTTCACTATATAAAGTATGTTTTGCACAAATTATACGCATTTTACAGAAATTGTTATAAAAAACGTTAATTAAACAATGATGCCGTCGCGAATTGTTTAAAAAAGATATTTTTTTGATTTCAAACCGTATTTTTGAAGTGTACGCAAACATATCACTTTAGAAAGCATTTTCTGCCCAAGTTATCAGAAATCGTTATAAACAGTGATTATTTAATCACTGATTCTAGGTCGAATTGTTTCATAAGTTTATTTTCCTAATTTTAAACAGTATTTTTGAAGAGAATGCCAAATCTTAACTTTATAAAGTATTTTCTGTACAAATTATACTCATTTTACAGAAATCTTTATAAACAATGATTACTAAACAATGATGCCGTCGCGAATTGTTTCAAAACGATATTTTTCTTATTTCAAATAGCATTTTTTAGGCGTATTCAAAATTTGAACTTTATAAAGAATTTCCTGCACAAGTTATAAGAAATCATTATAAACAATGAGTCCGTCGCGAATTATTTCAAAACGATATATTCCTTATTACAAGGAGTATTTTGGAAGCGTATGCAAAATTTTAACTTTCCAAAGAATTTTCTGCACAAGTTTTAGGCATTTTAAAGAAATCGTTATAAGCAATGATCATTAAACAATCATTCCGTCGCAAATTGTTTCAAAACGATATTTTCCTTACTTTAAACAGTATTTATGAAGAGTATGCAAAATTTTAACTTTATAAAGTATGTTATGCCCAAATTATACGCATTTTACAGAAATTGTTATAAAAAACGGTTATTAAACAATGATGCCGTCGCGAATTGTTTAAAAAAGATATTTTTTTGATTTCAAACCGTATTTTTGAAGTGTACGCAAACATATCACTTTAGAAAGCATTTTCTGCCCAAGTTATCAGAAATCGTTATAAACAGTGATTATTTAATCACTGATTCTAGGTCGAATTGTTTCAAAAGTTTATTTTCCTAATTTTAAACAGTATTTTTGAAGAGAATGCCAAATCTTAACTTTATAAAGTATTTTCTGTACAAATTATACTCATTTTACAGAAATCTTTATAAACAATGATTATTAAACAATGATGCCGTCGCGAATTGTTTCAAAACGATATTTTTCTTATTTCAAAAAGTATTTTTTAAGCGTATTCAAAATTTGAACTTTATAAAGAATTTCCTGCAAAAGTTATAAGAAATCGTTATAAACAATGATTATTAAACAATGAGTCCGTCGCGAATTATTTCAAAACGATATATTCCTTATTACAAGGAGTATTTTGGAAGCGTATGCAAAATTTTAACTTTATAAAGAATTTACAAAGTCTGCACAAATTATACGCATTTTATAGAAATCGTTATAAACAATGATTGTTTAACAATGATTCCGTCGCGAATTGTTTCAAAACGATATTTTCCTTATTTCAAACATTATTTTTGAAGTGTATGCAAACTTTTCACTTAATAAATAATTTCCTGCACAGGTTATCAGAAATCGTTATAAACAATGATTATTTAAACACCGATTCCACCGCGAATTGTTTTAAAAGTTTATTTTCCTTACTTCAAACCGAATTTTTGAAGTGCATGTAAACTTTTCACTATATAAAGTATGTTTCGCACAAATTATACGCATTTTACAGAAATTGTTATAAAAAACGATTATTAAACAATGATGCCGTCGTGAATATGCAAACTTTTCACTTTATAAAGAATTTCCTTCACAAGTTATCAGAAATCGTTATAAACAATGATTATTTAATCACTGATTCTAGGTCAAATTGTTTCAAAAGTTTATTTTCCTTATTTTAAACAGTATTTTTGAAAAGAATGCCAAATCTTAACTTTATAAAGTATTTTCTGTACAAATTATACTCATTTTACAGAAGTCTTTATAAACAGTGATTATTAAACAATGATGCCGTCGCGAATTGTTTCAAAACGATATTTTTCTTATTTCAAATAGTATTTTTTAAGCGTATTCAAAATTTGAACTTTATAAAGAATTTCCTGCACAAGTTATAAGAAATCATTATAAACAATGATTATTAAACAATGAGTCCGTCGCGAATTATTTCAAAACGATATATTCCTTATTACAAGGAGTATTTTGGAAGCGTATGCAAAATTTTAACTTTATAAAGTATGTTATGCCCAAATTATACGCATTTTACAGAAATTGTTATAAAAAACGGTTATTAAACAATGATGCCGTCGCGAATTGTTTAAAAAAGATATTTTTTTGACTTCAAACCGTATTTTTGAAGTGTACGCAAACATATCACTTTAGAAAGCATTTTCTGCCCAAGATATCAGAAATCGTTATAAACAATGATTATTTAATCACTGATTCTAGGTCGAATTGTTTCAAAAGTTTATTTTCCTAATTTTAAACAGTATTTTTGAAGAGAATGCCAAATCTTAACTTTATAAAGTATTTTCTGTACAAATTATACTCATTTTACAGAAATCTTTAAAAACAATGATTATTAAACAATGATGCCGTCGCGAATTGTTTCAAAACGATATTTTTCTTATTTCAAATATTTTTTTTTAAGAGTATTCAAAATTTGAACTTTATAAAGAATTTCCTGCACAAGTTATAAGAAATCGTTATAAACAATGATTATTAAACAATGAGTCCGTCGCGAATTATTTCAAAACGATATATTCCTTATTACAAGCAGTATTTTGGAAGCGTATGCAAAATTTTAACTTTATAAAGTATGTTATGCCCAAATTATACGCATTTTACAGAAATTGTTATAAAAAACGGTTATTAAACAATGATGCCGTCGCGAATTGTTTAAAAAAGATATTTTTTTGACTTCAAACCGTATTTTTGAAGTGTACGCAAACATATCACTTTAGAAAGCATTTTCTGCCCAAGATATCAGAAATCGTTATAAACAATGATTATTTAATCACTGATTCTAGGTCGAATTGTTTCAAAAGTTTATTTTCCTAATTTTAAACAGTATTTTTGAAGAGAATGCCAAATCTTAACTTTATAAAGTATTTTCTGTACAAATTATATTCATTTTACAGAAATCTTTATAAACAATGATTATTAAACAATGATGCCGTCGCGAATTGTTTCAAAACGATATTTTTCTTATTTCAAACATTATTTTTGAAGTGTATGCAAACTTTTCACTTAATAAATAATTTCCTGCACAAGTTATCAGAAATCGTTATAAACAATGATTATTTAAACACCGATTCCACCGCGAATTGTTTTAAAAGTTTATTTTCCTTACTTCAAACCGAATTTTTGAAGTGCATGTAAACTTTTCACTATATAAAGTATGTTTCGCACAAATTATACGCATTTTACAGAAATTGTTATAAAAAACGATTATTAAACAATGATGCCGTCGTGAATATGCAAACTTTTCACTTTATAAAGAATTTCCTTCACAAGTTATCAGAAATCGTTATAAACAATGATTATTTAATCACTGATTCTAGGTCAAATTGTTTCAAAAGTTTATTTTCCTTATTTTAAACAGTATTTTTGAAAAGAATGCCAAATCTTAACTTTATAAAGTATTTTCTGTACAAATTATACTCATTTTACAGAAATCTTTATAAACAATGATTATTAAACAATGATGCCGTCGCGAATTGTTTCAAAACGATATTTTTCTTATTTCAAATAGTATTTTTTAAGCGTATTCAAAATTTGAACTTTATAAAGAATTTCCTGCACAAGTTATAAGAAATCATTATAAACAATGATTATTAAACAATGAGTCCGTCGCGAATTATTTCAAAACGATATATTCCTTATTACAAGGAGTATTTTGGAAGCGTATGCAAAATTTTAACTTTATAAAGTATGTTATGCCCAAATTATACGCATTTTACAGAAATTGTTATAAAAAAACGGTTATTAAACAATGATGCCGTCGCGAATTGTTTAAAAAAGATATTTTTTTGACTTCAAACCGTATTTTTGAAGTGTACGCAAACATATCACTTTAGAAAGCATTTTCTGCCCAAGATATCAGAAATCGTTATAAACAATGATTATTTAATCACTGATTCTAGGTCGAATTGTTTCAAAAGTTTATTTTCCTAATTTTAAACAGTATTTTTGAAGAGAATGCCAAATCTTAACTTTATAAAGTATTTTCTGTACAAATTATACTCATTTTACAGAAATCTTTATAAACAATGATTATTAAACAATGATGCCGTCGCGAATTGTTTCAAAACGATATTTTTCTTATTTCAAACATTATTTTTGAAGTGTATGCAAACTTTTCACTTAATAAATAATTTCCTGCACAAGTTATCAGAAATCGTTATAAACAATGATTATTTAAACACCGATTCCACCGCGAATTGTTTTAAAAGTTTATTTTCCTTACTTCAAACCGAATTTTTGAAGTGCATGTAAACTTTTCACTATATAAAGTATGTTTTGCACAAATTATACGAATTTTACAGAAATTGTTATAAAAAACGATTATTAAACAATGATGCCGTCGTGAATATGCAAACTTTTCACTTTATAAAGAATTTCCTTCACAAGTTATCAGAAATCGTTATAAACAATGATTATTTAATCACTGATTCTAGGTCAAATTGTTTCAAAAGTTTATTTTCCTTATTTTAAACAGTATTTTTGAAAAGAATGCCAAATCTTAACTTTATGAAGTATTTTCTGTACAAATTATACTCATTTTACAGAAATCTTTATAAACAATGATTATTAAACAATGATGCCGTCGCGAATTGTTTCAAAACGATATTTTTCTTATTTCAAATAGTATTTTTTAAGCGTATTCAAAATTTGAACTTTATAAAGAATTTCCTGCACAAGTTATAAGAAATCATTATAAACAATGATTATTAAACAATGAGTCCGTCGCGAATTATTTCAAAACGATATATTCCTTATTACAAGGAGTATTTTGGAAGCGTATGCAAAATTTTAACATTACAAAGAATTTTCTGCACAAGTTTTAGGCATTTTAAAGAAATCGTTATAAGCAATGATCATTAAACAATCATTCCGCCGCAAATTGTTTCAAAACGATATTTTCCTTACTTTAAACAGTATTTTTGAAGAGTATGCAAAATTTTAACTTTATAAAGTATGTTATGCCCAAATTATACGCATTTTACAGAAATTGTTATAAAAAACGGTTATTAAACAATGATGCCGTCGCGAATTGTTTAAAAAAGATATTTTTTTGACTTCAAACCGTATTTTTGAAGTGTACGCAAACATATCACTTTAGAAAGCCTTTTCTGCCCAAGATATCAGAAATCGTTATAAACAATGATTATTTAATCACTGATTCTAGGTCGAATTGTTTCAAAAGTTTATTTTCCTAATTTTAAACAGTATTTTTGAAGAGAATGCCAAATCTTAACTTTATAAAGTATTTTCTGTACAAATTATACTCATTTTACAGAAATCTTTAAAAACAATGATTATTAAACAATGATGCCGTCGCGAATTGTTTCAAAACGATATTTTTCTTATTTCAAACATTATTTTTGAAGTGTATGCAAACTTTTCACTTAATAAATAATTTCCTGCACAAGTTATCAGAAATCGTTATAAACAATGATTATTTAAACACCGATTCCACCGCGAATTGTTTTAAAAGTTTATTTTCCTTACTTCAAACCGAATTTTTGAAGTGCATGTAAACTTTTCACTATATAAAGTATGTTTCGCACAAATTATACGCATTTTACAGAAATTGTTATAAAAAACGATTATTAAACAATGATGCCGTCGTTAATATGCAAACTTTTCACTTTATAAAGAATTTCCTTCACAAGTTATCAGAAATCGTTATAAACAATGATTATTTAATCACTGATTCTAGGTCAAATTGTTTCAAAAGTTTATTTTCCTTATTTTAAACAGTATTTTTGAAAAGAATGCCAAATCTTAACTTTATAAAGTATTTTCTGTACAAATTATACTCATTTTACAGAAATCTTTATAAACAATGATTATTAAACAATGATGCCGTCGCGAATTGTTTCAAAACGATATTTTTCTTATTTCAAATAGTATTTTTTAAGCGTATTCAAAATTTGAACTTTATAAAGAATTTCCTGCACAAGTTATAAGAAATCATTATAAACAATGATTATTAAACAATGAGTCCGTCGCTAATTATTTCACAATGATATATTCCTTATTTCAAAGAGTATTTTAGAAGCATATGCAAAACTTTAACTTTACAAAGAATTTTCTGCACAAATTATACGCATTTTATAGAAATCGTTATAAGCAATGATCATTAAACAATCATTCCGTCGCGAATTGATTTAAAACGATATTTTCCTTATTTTAAACAGTATTTTTAAAGAGTACCCAAATTTTAACTTTATAAAGTATGTTTTGCACAAATTATACGCATTTTAGAGAAATTGTTATAAAAAACGATTATTAAACAATGATGCCGTCGTGAATTCTTTAAAAAAGATATTTTTCTTATTTCAAACCGTATTTTTGAAGTGTACGCAAACATATCACTTTAGAAAGCATTTTCTGCCCAAGTTATCGGAAATCATTATAAACAGTGATTATTTAATCAATCATTCTAGGTCGAATTGTTTCATAAGTTTATTTTCCTAATTTTAAACAGTATTTTTGAAGAGAATGCCAAATTTTAACTTTATAAAGTATTTTCTGTACAAATTATACTCATTTTACAGAAATCTTTATAAACAATGATTATGAAACAATGATGCCGTCGCGAATTGTTTCAAAACGATATTTTTCTTATTTCAAATAGTATTTTTTAAGCGTATTCAAAATTTGAACTTTATAAAGAATTTCCTGCACAAGTTATAAGAAATCATTATAAACAATGATTACTGATTCCACCGCGAATTATTTCAAAACGATATTTTCCTTATTACAAGGAGTATTTTGGAAGCGTATGCAAAATTTTAACTTTATAAAGAATTTTCTGCACAAATTATAGGCATTTTACAGAAATCTTTATAAACAATGATCATTAAACAATCATTCCGTCGCGAATTGTTTCAAAACGATATTTTCCTTACTTTAAACAGTATTTTTTAAGCGTATGCAAAATTTTAACTTTATAAAGTATGTTATGCCCAAATTATACGCATTTTACAGAAATTGTTATAAAAAACGGTTATTAAACAATGATGCCGTCGCGAATTGTTTAAAAAAGATATTTTTTTGATTTCAAACCGTATTTTTGAAGTGTACGCAAACATATCACTTTAGAAAGAATTTTCTGCCCAAGTTATCAGAAATCGTTATAAACAATGATTATTTAAACAATGATTCCGCCGCAAATTGTTTCAAAAGTTTATTTTCCTAATTTTAAACAGTATTTTTGAAGAGAATGCCAAATCTTAACTTTATAAAGTATTTTCTGTACAAATTATACTCATTTTACAGAAATCTTTATAAACAATGGTTATTAAACAATGATGCCGTCGCGAATTGTTTCAAAACGATATTTTTCTTATTTCAAAAAGTATTTTTTAAGCGTATTCAAAATTTGAACTTTATAAAGAATTTCCTGCAAAAGTTATAAGAAATCGTTATAAACAATGATTATTAAACAATGATTCCGTCGCGAATTATTTCAAAACGATATATTCCTTATTACAAGGAGTATTTTGGAAGCGTATGCAAAATTTTAACTTTATAAAGAATTTACATCTGCACAAATTATACGCATTTTACAGAAATCGTTATAAACAATGATTGTTTAACAATGATTCCGTCGCGAATTGTTTCAAAACGATATTTTCCTTATTTCAAACATTATTTTTGAAGTGTATGCAAACTTTTCACTTAATAAATAATTTCCTGCACAGGTTATCAGAAATCGTTATAAACAATGATTATTTAAACACCGATTCCACCGCGAATTGTTTTAAAAGTTTATTTTCCTTACTTCAAACCGAATTTTTGAAGTGCATGTAAACTTTTCACTATATAAAGTATGTTTCGCACAAATTATACGCATTTTACAGAAATTGTTATAAAAAACGATTATTAAACAATGATGCCGTCGTGAATATGCAAACTTTTCACTTTATAAAGAATTTCCTTCACAAGTTATCAGAAATCGTTATAAACAATGATTATTTAATCACTGATTCTAGGTCAAATTGTTTCAAAAGTTTATTTTCCTTATTTTAAACAGTATTTTTGAAAAGAATGCCAAATCTTAACTTTATAAAGTATTTTCTGTACAAATTATACTCATTTTACAGAAGTCTTTATAAACAGTGATTATTAAACAATGATGCCGTCGCGAATTGTTTCAAAACGATATTTTTCTTATTTCAAATAGTATTTTTTAAGCGTATTCAAAATTTGAACTTTATAAAGAATTTCCTGCACAAGTTATAAGAAATCATTATAAACAATGATTATTAAACAATGAGTCCGTCGCGAATTATTTCAAAACGATATATTCCTTATTTCAAGTAGTATTTTTTAAGCGTATGCAAAATTTTAACTTTATAAAGTATGTTATGCCCAAATTATACGCATTTTACAGAAATTGTTATAAAAAACGGTTATTAAACAATGATGCCGTCGCGAATTGTTTAAAAAAGATATTTTTTTGACTTCAAACCGTATTTTTGAAGTGTACGCAAACATATCACTTTAGAAAGCATTTTCTGCCCAAGATATCAGAAATCGTTATAAACAATGATTATTTAATCACTGATTCCGTAGGTCGAATTGTTTCAAAAGTTTATTTTCCTAATTTTAAACAGTATTTTTGAAGAGAATGCCAAATCTTAACTTTATAAAGTATTTTCTGTACAAATTATACTCATTTTACAGAAATCTTTATAAACAATGATTATTAAACAATGATTGAGTCGCGAATATTTTCAAAACGATATTTTCCTTATTTCAAACATTATTTTTGAAGTGTATGCAAAATTTTTACTTTATAAAGAATTTTTTGCACAATTTATCAGAAACCATTATAAACGATGATTATTTAAACACCGATTCCACCGCGAATTGTTTTAAAAGTTTATTTTCCTTACTTCAAACCGAATTTTTGAAGTGCATGTAAACTTTTCACTATATAAAGTATGTTTTGCACAAATTATACGAATTTTACAGAAATTGTTATAAAAAACGATTATTAAACAATGATGCCGTCGTGAATATGCAAACATTTCACTTTATAAAGAATTTCCTTCACAAGTTATCAGAAATCGTTATAAACAATGATTATTTAATCACTGATTCTAGGTCGAATTGTTTCAAAAGTTTATTTTCCTAATTTTAAACAGTATTTTTGAAGAGAATGCCAAATCTTAACTTTATAAAGTATTTTCTGTACAAATTATACTCATTTTACAGAAATCTTTAAAAACAATGATTATTAAACAATGATGCCGTCGCGAATTGTTTCAAAACGATATTTTTCTTATTTCAAACATTATTTTTGAAGTGTATGCAAACTTTTCACTTAATAAATAATTTCCTGCACAAGTTATCAGAAATCGTTATAAACAATGATTATTTAAACACCGATTCCACCGCGAATTGTTTTAAAAGTTTATTTTCCTTACTTCAAACCGAATTTTTGAAGTGCATGTAAACTTTTCACTATATAAAGTATGTTTCGCACAAATTATACGCATTTTACAGAAATTGTTATAAAAAACGATTATTAAACAATGATGCCGTCGTGAATATGCAAACTTTTCACTTTATAAAGAATTTCCTTCACAAGTTATCAGAAATCGTTATAAACAATGATTATTTAATCACTGATTCTAGGTCAAATTGTTTCAAAAGTTTATTTTCCTTATTTTAAACAGTATTTTTGAAAAGAATGCCAAATCTTAACTTTATAAAGTATTTTCTGTACAAATTATACTCATTTTACAGAAATCTTTATAAACAATGATTATTAAACAATGATGCCGTCGCGAATTGTTTCAAAACGATATTTTTCTTATTTCAAATAGTATTTTTTAAGCGTATTCAAAATTTGAACTTTATAAAGAATTTCCTGCACAAGTTATAAGAAATCATTATAAACAATGATTATTAAACAATGAGTCCGTCGCGAATTATTTCAAAACGATATATTCGTTATTACAAGGAGTATTTTGGAAGCGTATGCAAAATTTTAACTTTACAAAGAATTTTCTGCACAAGTTTTAGGCATTTTACAGAAATCGTTATAAGCAATGATCATTAAACAATGATTGCGACGCGAATAGTTTCAAAACGATATTTTCCTTATTTTAAACAGCATTTTTGAAGTGTATGCAAAATATTAACTTTATAAAGAATTTTGTGCACAAGTTTTACGCGTTTTACAGAAATTGTTATAAAAAACGGTTATTAAACAATGATGCCGTCGCGAATTGTTTAAAAAAGATATTTTTCTAATTTCAAACCGTATTTTTGAAGTGAATGCCAAATCTTAACTTTATAAAGTATTTTCTGTACAAATTATACTCATTTTACAGAAATCGTTATAACCAATGATTATTAAACAATCATTCCGTCGCGAAAAGTTTCAAAACGATATTTTTCTTATTGTAAACAGTATTTCTGAAGCGTATGCAAAATTTTAAATTTAGAAAGGATTTTCTGCACAAATTATACGCATTTTACAGAAATCATTACATACAATGATTCCGTCGCGAATTGTTTCAAAACGCTATTTTCCTCGTGTCAAACCGTATTTTTGAAGCGTATGCAAAATTTTCACTATATAAAGTGTGTTATGCACAAATTATACGCATTTTACAGAAGTTGTTAGAAAAAACGATTATGAATCAATGATGCCGTCGCGAATTGTTTCAAAACGATATTTTTCTTATTTCAAATAGTATTTTTTAAGCGTATTCAAAATTTGAACTTTTTAAAGAATTTCCTGCACACGTTACCATAAATCGTTATTAACAATGATTATTTGATCACTGATTCCACCGCGAATTGTCTCAAAAGTTTATTTTCCTTATTTTATACAGTACTTTTGAAAAGAATGCCAAATCTTAACTTTATAAAGTATTTTCTGTACAAATTATATTCATTTTACAGAAATCTTTATAAACAATGATTATTAAACAATGATGCCGTCGCGAATTGTTTCAAAACGATATTTTTCTTATTTCAAATAGTATTTTTTAAGCGTATTCAAAATTTGAACTTTATAAAGAATTTCCTGCACAAGTTATAAGAAATCATTATAAACAATGAGTCCGTCGCGAATTATTTCAAAACGATATATTCCTTATTACAAGGAGTATTTTGGAAGCGTATGCAAAATTTTAACTTTACAAAGAATTTTCTACACAAGTTTTAGGCATTTTAAAGAAATCGTTATAAGCAATGATCATTAAACAATCATTCCGCCGCAAATTGTTTCAAAACGATATTTTCCTTACTTTAAACAGTATTTTTGAAGAGTATGCAAAATTTTAACTTTATAAAGTATGTTATGCCCAAATTATACGCATTTTACAGAAATTGTTATAAAAAACGGTTATTAAACAATGATGCCGTCGCGAATTGTTTAAAAAAGATATTTTTTAGATTTCAAACCGTATTTTTGAAGTGTACGCAAACATATCACTTTAGAAAGCATTTTCTGCCCAAGTTATCAGAAGTCGTTATAAACAATGATTATTTAATCACTGATTCTAGGTCGAATTGTTTCAAAAGTTTATTTTCCTTATTTTAAACAGTATTTTTGATGAGAATGCCAAATCTTAACTTTATAAAGTATTTTCTGTACAAATTATACTCATTTTTCAGAAATCTTTATAAACAATGATTATTAAACAATGATGCCGTCGCGAATTGTTTCAAAACGATATTTTTCTTATTTCAAATAGTATTTTTTAAGCGTATTCAAAATTTGAACTTTATAAAGAATTTCCTGCACAAGTTATAAGAAATCATTATAAACAATGATTATTAAACAATGAGTCCGTCGCGAATTATTTCAAAACGATATATTCCTTATTACAAGGAGTATTTTGGAAGCGTATGCAAAATTTTAACTTTATAAAGAATTTACAAAGTCTGCACAAATTATACGCATTTTATAGAAATCGTTATAAACAATGATTGTTTAACAATGATTCCGTCGCGAATTGTTTCAAAACGATATTTTCCTTATTTCAAACATTATTTTTGAAGTGTATGCAAACTTTTCACTTAATAAATAATTTCCTGCACAGGTTATCAGAAATCGTTATAAACAATGATTATTTAAACACCGATTCCACCGCGAATTGTTTTAAAAGTTTATTTTCCTTACTTCAAACCGAATTTTTGAAGTGCATGTAAACTTTTCACTATATAAAGTATGTTTCGCAAAAATTATACGCATTTTACAGAAATTGTTATAAAAAACGATTATTAAACAATGATGCCGTCGTGAATATGCAAACTTTTCACTTTATAAAGAATTTCCTTCACAAGTTATCAGAAATCGTTATAAACAATGATTATTTAATCACTGATTCTAGGTCAAATTGTTTCAAAAGTTTATTTTCCTTATTTTAAACAGTATTTTTGAAAAGAATGCCAAATCTTAACTTTATAAAGTATTTTCTGTACAAATTATACTCATTTTACAGAAATCTTTATAAACAATGATTATTAAACAATGATGCCGTCGCGAATTGTTTCAAAACGATATTTTTCTTATTTCAAATAGTATTTTTTAAGCGTATTCAAAATTTGAACTTTATAAAGAATTTCCTGCACAAGTTATAAGAAATCATTATAAACAATGATTATTAAACAATGAGTCCGTCGCGAATTATTTCAAAACGATATATTCGTTATTACAAGGAGTATTTTGGAAGCGTATGCAAAATTTTAACTTTACAAAGAATTTTCTGCACAAGTTTTAGGCATTTTAAAGAAATCGTTATAAGCAATGATCATTAAACAATCATTCCGTCGCAAATTGTTTCAAAACGATATTTTCCTTACTTTAAACAGTATTTTTGAAGAGTATGCAAAATTTTAACTTTATAAAGTATGTTATGCCCAAATTATACGCATTTTACAGAAATTGTTATAAAAAACGGTTATTAAACAATGATGCCGTCGCGAATTGTTTAAAAAAGATATTTTTTAGATTTCAAACCGTATTTTTGAAGTGTACGCAAACATATCACTTTAGAAAGCATTTTCTGCACAAGTTATCGGAAATCGTTATAACCAATGATTATTAAACAATCATTCCGTAGCGAAAAGTTTAAAAACGATATTTTTCTTATTGTAAACAGTATTTCTGAAGCGTATGCAAAATTTTAAATTTAGAAAGGATTTTCTGCACAAATTATACGCATTTTACAGAAATCATTACATACAATGATTCCGTCGCGAATTGCTTCAAAACGCTATTTTCCTCGTGTCAAACCGTATTTTTGAAGCGTATGCAAAATTTTAACTTTATAAAGTGTGTTATGCACAAATTATACGCATTTTACAGAAGTTGTTAGAAAAAACGATTATGAAACAATGATGCCGTCGCGAATTGTTTCAAAACGATATTTTTCTTATTTCAAATAGTATTTTTTAAGCGTATTCAAAATTTGAACTTTATAAAGAATTTCCTGCACAAGTTATAAGAAATCATTATAAACAATGATTATTGATCAATGATTCCGTCGCGAATTATTTCAAAACGATATATTCCTTATTACAAGGAGTATTTTGGAAGCGTATGCAAAATTTTAACTTTATAAAGTATTTTATGCCCAAATTATATTCATTTTACAGAAATTGTTATAAAAAACGGTTATTAAACAATGATGCCGTCGCGAATTGTTTAAAAAAGATATTTTTTTGACTTCAAACCGTATTTTTGAAGTGTACGCAAACATATCAGTTTAGAAAGCATTTTCTGCCCAAGATATCAGAAATCGTTATAAACAATGATTATTTAAACACTGATTCTAGGTCGAATTGTTTCAAAAGTTTATTTTCCTAATTTTAAACAGTATTTTTGAAGAGAATGCAAAATTTTAACTTTATAAAGTATTTTCTGTACAAATTATACTCATTTTACAGAAATCTTTATAAACAATGATTATTAAACAATGATGCCGTCGCGAATTGTTTCAAAACGATATTTTTCTTATTTCAAACATTATTTTTGAAGTGTATGCAAACTTTTCACTTAATAAATAATTTCCTGCACAAGTTATCAGAAATCGTTATAAACAATATTATTTAAACACCGATTCCGCCGCGAATTGTTTTAAAAGTTTATTTTCCTTACTTCAAACCGAATTTTTGAAGTGCATGTAAACTTTTCACTATATAAAGTATGTTTTGCACAAATTATACGAATTTTACAGAAATTGTTATAAAAAACGATTATTAAACAATGATGCCGTCGTGAATATGCAAACTTTTCACTTTATAAAGCATTTCCTTCACAAGTTATCAGAAATCGTTATAAACAATGATTATTTAATCACTGATTCTAGGTCGAATTGTTTCAAAAGTTTATTTTCCTTATTTTAAACAGTATTTTTGAAAAGAATGCCAAATCTTAACTTTATAAAGTATTTTCTGTACAAATTATACTCATTTTACAGAAATCTTTATAAACAATGATTATTAAACAATGATGCCGTCGCGAATTGTTTCAAAACGATATTTTTCTTATTTCAAATAGTATTTTTTAAGCGTATTCAAAATTTTAACTTTATAAAGAATTTCCTGCACAAGTTATCAGAAATCATTATAAACAATGATTATTTAAACAATGAGTCCGTCGCGAATTATTTTAAAACGATATATTCCTTACTTCAAGGAGTATTTTTGAAGCGTATGTAAAATTTTCACTTTATAAAGTATGTTATGCCCAAATTATACGCATTTTACAGAAATTGTTATAAAAAACGGTTATTAAACAATGATGCCGTCGCGAATTGTTTAAAAAAGATATTTTTTTGACTTCAAACCGTATTTTTGAAGTGTATGCAAACATATCACTTTAGAAAGCATTTTCTGCCCAAGATATCAGAAATCGTTATAAACAATGATTATTTAATCACTGATTCTAGGTCGAATTGTTTCAAAAGTTTATTTTCCTAATTTTAAACAGTATTTTTGAAGAGAATGCCAAATCTTAACTTTATAAAGTATTTTCTGTACAAATTATATTCATTTTACAGAAATCTTTATAAACAATGATTATTAAACAATGATGCCGTCGCGAATTGTTTCAAAACGATATTTTTCTTATTTCAAACATTATTTTTGAAGTGTATGCAAACTTTTCACTTAATAAATAATTTCCTGCACAAGTTATCAGAAATCGTTATAAACAATGATTATTTAAACAATGATTCCACCGCGAATTGTTTTTAAAAGTTTATTTTCCTTACTTCAAACCGAATTTTTGAAGTGCATGTAAACTTTTCACTATATAAAGTATGTTTCTGCACAAATTATACGCATTTTACAGAAATTGTTATAAAAAACGATTATTAAACAATGATGCCGTCGTGAATATGCAAACTTTTCACTTTATAAAGAATTTTCTTCACAAGTTATCAGAAATCGTTATAAACAATGATTATTTAATCAATGATTCTAGGTCAAATTGTTTCAAAAGTTTATTTTCCTTATTTTAAACCGTATTTTTGAAAAGAATGCAAAATTTTAACTTTATAAAGTATTTTCTGTACAAATTATACGCATTTTACAGAAATCTTTATAAACAATGATTATGAAACAATGATGCCGTCGCGAATTGTTTCAAAACGATATTTTTCTTATTTCAAATAGTATTTTTTAAGCGTATTCAAAATTTGAACTTTATAAAGAATTTCCTGCACAAGTTATAAGAAATCATTATAAACAATGATTATTAAACAATGAGTCCGTCGCGAATTATTTCAAAACGATATATTCCTTATTACAAGGAGTATTTTGGAAGCGTATGCAAAATTTTAACTTTATAAAGTATGTTATGCCCAAATTATACGCATTTTACAGAAATTGTTATAAAAAACGGTTATTAAACAATGATGCCGTCGCGAATTGTTTAAAAAAGATATTTTTTTGACTTCAAACCGTATTTTTGAAGTGTACGCAAACATATCACTTTAGAAAGCATTTTCTGCCCAAGATATCAGAAATCGTTATAAACAATGATTATTTAATCACTGATTCTAGGTCGAATTGTTTCAAAAGTTTATTTTTCTAATTTTAAACAGTATTTTTGAAGAGAATGCCAAATCTTAACTTTATAAAGTATTTTCTGTACAAATTATACTCATTTTACAGAAATCTTTATAAACAATGATTATTAAACAATGATGCCGTCGCGAATTGTTTCAAAACGATATTTTTCTTATTTCAAACATTATTTTTGAAGTGTATGCAAACTTTTCACTTAATAAATAATTTCCTGCACAAGTTATCAGAAATCGTTATAAACAATGATTATTTAAACACCGATTCCACCGCGAATTGTTTTAAAAGTTTATTTTCCTTACTTCAAACCGAATTTTTGAAGTGCATGTAAACTTTTCACTATATAAAGTATGTTTTGCACAAATTATACGAATTTTACAGAAATTGTTATAAAAAACGATTATTAAACAATGATGCCGTCGTGAATATGCAAACTTTTCACTTTATAAAGAATTTCCTTCACAAGTTATCAGAAATCGTTATAAACAATGATTATTTAATCACTGATTCTAGGTCAAATTGTTTCAAAAGTTTATTTTCCTTATTTTAAACAGTATTTTTGAAAAGAATGCCAAATCTTAACTTTATGAAGTATTTTCTGTACAAATTATACTCATTTTACAGAAATCTTTATAAACAATGATTATTAAACAATGATGCCGTCGCGAATTGTTTCAAAACGATATTTTTCTTATTTCAAATAGTATTTTTTAAGCGTATTCAAAATTTGAACTTTATAAAGAATTTCCTGCACAAGTTATAAGAAATCATTATAAACAATGATTATTAAACAATGAGTCCGTCGCGAATTATTTCAAAACGATATATTCCTTATTACAAGGAGTATTTTGGAAGCGTATGCAAAATTTTAACTTTATAAAGTATGTTATGCCCAAATTATACGCATTTTACAGAAATTGTTATAAAAAACGGTTATTAAACAATGATGCCGTCGCGAATTGTTTAAAAAAGATATTTTTTTGACTTCAAACCGTATTTTTGAAGTGTACGCAAACATATCACTTTAGAAAGCATTTTCTGCCCAAGATATCAGAAATCGTTATAAACAATGATTATTTAATCACTGATTCTAGGTCGAATTGTTTCAAAAGTTTATTTTCCTAATTTTAAACAGTATTTTTGAAGAGAATGCCAAATCTTAACTTTATAAAGTATTTTCTGTACAAATTATACTCATTTTACAGAAATCTTTAAAAACAATGATTATTAAACAATGATGCCGTCGCGAATTGTTTCAAAACGATATTTTTCTTATTTCAATAACTTTATAAAGTATTTTCTGTACAAATTATACTCATTTTTCAGAAATCTTTATAAACAATGATTATTAAACAATGATGCCGTCGCGAATTGTTTCAAAACGATATTTTTCTTATTTCAAATAGTATTTTTTAAGCGTATTCAAAATTTGAACTTTATAAAGAATTTCCTGCACAAGTTATAAGAAATCATTATAAACAATGATTATTAAACAATGAGTCCGTCGCGAATTATTTCAAAACGATATATTCGTTATTACAAGGAGTATTTTGGAAGCGTATGCAAAATTTTAACTTTACAAAGAATTTTCTGCACAAGTTTTAGGCATTTTAAAGAAATCGTTATAAGCAATGATCATTAAACAATCATTCCGTCGCGAATTGTTTCAAAACGATATTTTCCTTATTTTAAACAGTATTTTTGAAGAGTATGCAAAATTTTAACTTTATAAAGTATGCTATGCCCAAATTATACGCATTTTACAGAAATTGTTATAAAAAACGGTTATTAAACAATGATGCCGTCGCGAATTGTTTAAAAAAGATATTTTTCTGATTTCAAACCGTATTTTTGAAGTGTACGCAAACATATCACTTTAGAAAGCATTTTCTGCACAAGTTATCGGAAATCGTTATAACCAATGATTATTAAACAATCATTCCGTAGCGAAAAGTTTCAAAACGATATTTTTCTTATTGTAAACAGTATTTCTGAAGCGTATGCAAAATTTTAAATTTAGAAAGGATTTTCTGCACAAATTATACGCATTTTACAGAAATCATTACATACAATGATTCCGTCGCGAATTGTTTCAAAACGCTATTTTCCTCGTGTCAAACCGTATTTTTGAAGCGTATGCAAAATTTTAACTTTATAAAGTGTGTTATGCACAAATTATACGCATTTTACAGAAGTTGTTAGAAAAAACGATTATGAAACAATGATGCCGTCGCGAATTGTTTCAAAACGATATTTTTCTTATTTCAAATAGTATTTTTAAGCGTATTCAAAATTTGAACTTTATAAAGAATTTCCTGCACAAGTTATAAGAAATCATTATAAACAATGATTATTAAACAATGAGTCCGTCGCTAATTATTTCAAAACGATATATTTCTTTGTTGTAAGCCAATCACCGACCAGTGTGACTGAATAGCCCTATCGGTTGACTTCGCATGAAATTTCAGCAGGGATTTCCTAGCGAATGCAAAGAGAAAAAAATAAACAAACGTTAATTAGGTCTAATTTGGAGACTCAAGTTGCACGAAGTCTCAGCAGAGACTTCACAGCAACAAAAAAAATTAAACCCTTCACGAATTCCCAGCAGGGCACTTCGTTCAGGTTTCGCTCGTCTTGGTTCCTCGTTGTTTGCTCTGAAAAGAGCGGATTGTAAAAGTGTCCTTAAAAGGACATGTCAAGGAAAGAAGGAGATGAAAGGAGAAAGTTTCTTTATTTCTTCTAGTTGCGCCCCCGAAGAGCGAAATGACGATTGACGGGGTTCCCCGTGATTGGCTCGAGTGTTGGTCGTCCTGTCCTTCCTTCCTGTCACAGCTGGTGTGAGAACGGGGGAGGTTGAAGGCAAATATGATAAACCTGTTCTCTAATTTTAATTATTTTATTTCGCCTGTTCCCTAGTCCGTTGGCCGTTCGAGAGAGCCGAGTGCTCGGAGACCCGAGTCGTTCGGATGTCGAAGTTCTAATCATCTGAATCACGAATGCGACCCGTTTATATACGTGTAGATCGTGCGGGCGCGCACCAATCAGCGCCGGCGCGTGGTGATTGGTGGGAGGGAATTTTGTTCGCGTACAATGAACCTTGCAACCGATGAGTTCTGACGGAGAGTTCGTATCGGCACTAGTTTAACAGCGCGTTACGAGCGCGCACCAATCAGCGCCGGGCGCGCGGTGATTGTCCGAGGGAGGGCTTTGTGTAAAAAGTGTAGTTTTATTCGCAAACAAGGGCTTATGAGTTTATAACACCTTATTACAAGGAGTATTTTGGAAGCGTATGCAAAATTTTAACTTTACAAAGAATTTTCTGCACAAGTTTTAGGCATTTTAAAGAAATCGTTATAAGCAATGATCATTAAACAATCATTCCGTCGCAAATTGTTTCAAAACGATATTTTCCTTACTTCAAACCGTATTTTTGAAGTGCATGCAAACTTTTCACTATATAAAGTATGTTTTGCACAAATTATACGCATTTTACAGAAATTGTTATAAAAAACGTTAATTAAACAATGATGCCGTCGCGAATTGTTTAAAAAAGATATTTTTTTGATTTCAAACCGTATTTTTGAAGTGTACGCAAACATATCACTTTAGAAAGCATTTTCTGCCCAAGTTATCAGAAATCGTTATAAACAGTGATTATTTAATCACTGATTCTAGGTCGAATTGTTTCAAAAGTTTATTTTCCTAATTTTAAACAGTATTTTTGAAGAGAATGCCAAATCTTAACTTTATAAAGTATTTTCTGTACAAATTATACTCATTTTACAGAAATCTTTATAAACAATGATTATTAAACAATGATGCCGTCGCGAATTGTTTCAAAACGATATTTTTCTTATTTCAAAAAGTATTTTTTAAGCGTATTCAAAATTTGAACTTTATAAAGAATTTCCTGCAAAAGTTATAAGAAATCTTTATAAGTAATGATTATTTAAACAATCATTCCGTCGCTAATTATTTCACAATGATATATTCCTTATTTCAAAGAGTATTTTAGAAGCATATGCAAAATTGTCATTTTATAAAGAATTTTCGGCAAAAATTATACGCATTTTACAGAAATCGTTATAAACAATGATTATTCAAACAATGATGCCGTAGCGAATTGTTTCAAAACGATATTTTTCTTATTTCAAGCAGTATTTTTGAAGTGTATGCAAAATTTTCACATTATAAACAATTTTCTGCACAAGCTATTAGAAATCGTTGTAAACAATGATTATATAAACAATGATTCCGTCGTGAATTGTTTTAAAAAGATATTTTCCTTAGATTTCAAACCGAATTTTTGAAGTGCATGTAAACTTTTCACTATATAAAGTATGTTTCGCACAAATTATACGCATTTTACAGAAATTGTTATAAAAAACGATTATTAAACAATGATGCCGTCGTGAATATGCAAACTTTTCACTTTATAAAGAATTTCCTTCACAAGTTATACGCATTTTATAAACATGATTATTTAATCACTGATTCTAGGTCAAATTGTTTCAAAAGTTTATTTTCCTTATTTTAAACAGTATTTTTGAAAAGAATGCCAAATCTTAACTTTATAAAGTATTTTCTGTACAAATTATACGCATTTTACAGAAGTCTTTATAAACAGTGATTATTAAACAATGATGCCGTCGCGAATTGTTTCAAAACGATATTTTTCTTATTTCAAATAGTATTTTTTAAGCGTATTCAAAATTTGAACTTTATAAAGAATTTTCTGCACAAGTTATAAGAAATCATTATAAACAATGATTATTAAACAATGAGTCCGTCGCGAATTATTTCAAAACGATATATTCCTTATTACAAGGAGTATTTTGGAAGCGTATGCAAAATTTTAACTTTATTATAAAGTATGTTATGCCCAAATTATACGCATTTTACAGAAATTGTTATAAAAAACGGTTATTAAACAATGATGCCGTCGCGAATTGTTTAAAAAAGATATTTTTTTGACTTCAAACCGTATTTTTGAAGTGTACGCAAACATATCACTTTAGAAAGCATTTTCTGCCCAAGATATCAGAAATCGTTATAAACAATGATTATTTAATCACTGATTCTAGGTCGAATTGTTTCAAAAGTTTATTTTCCTAATTTTAAACAGTATTTTTGAAGAGAATGCCAAATCTTAACTTTATAAAGTATTTTCTGTACAAATTATACTCATTTTACAGAAATCTTTATAAACAATGATTATTAAACAATGATGCCGTCGCGAATTGTTTCAAAACGATATTTTTCTTATTTCAAACATTATTTTTCAAGTGTATGCAAACTTTTCACTTAATAAATAATTTCCTGCACAAGTTATCAGAAATCGTTATAAACAATGATTATTTAAACACCGATTCCACCGCGAATTGTTTTAAACGTATCTTTTCCTTACTTCTAACCGAATTTTTGAAGTGCATGTAAACTTTTCACTATATAAAGTATGTTTTGCACAAATTATACGAATTTTACAGAAATTGTTATAAAAAACGATTATTAAACAATGATGCCGTCGTGAATATGCAAACTTTTCACTTTATAAAGAATTTCCTTCACAAGTTATCAGAAATCGTTATAAACAATGATTATTTAATCACTGATTCTAGGTCAAATTGTTTCAAAACGATATTTTCCTAATTTTAAACAGTATTTTTGAAGAGAATGCCAAATCTTAACTTTATAAAGTATTTTCTGTACAAATTATACTCATTTTACAGAAATTGTTTAAAAACAATGATTATTAAACAATGATGCCGTCGCGAATTGTTTCAAAACGATATTTTTCTTATTTCAAACCGTATTTTTGAAGTGTATGCAAACTTTTCACTTAATAAATAATTTCCTGCACAAGTTATCAGAAATCGTTATAAACAATGATTATTTAAACACCGATTCCGTAGCGAATTGTTTTAAAAGTTTATTTTTCTTACTTCAAACCGAATTTTTGAAGTGCATGTAAACTTTTAAATTTAGAAAGTATTTTCTGCACAAATTATACGCATTTTACAGAAATTGTTATAAAAAACGATTATTAAACAATGATGCCGTCGTGAATATGCAAACTTTTCACTTTATAAAGAATTTCCTTCACAAGTTATCAGAAATCGTTATAAACAATGATTATTTAATCACTGATTCTAGGTCAAATTGTTTCAAAAGTTTATTTTCCTTATTTTAAACAGTATTTTTGAAAAGAATGCCAAATCTTAACTTTATAAAGTATTTTCTGTACAAATTATACTCATTTTACAGAAATCTTTATAAACAATGATTATTAAACAATGATGCCGTCGCGAATTGTTTCAAAACGATATTTTTCTTATTTCAAATAGTATTTTTTAAGCGTATTCAAAATTTGAACTTTATAAAGAATTTCCTGCACAAGTTATAAGAAATCATTATAAACAATGATTATTAAACAATGAGTCCGTCGCGAATTATTTAAAAACGATATTTTTCTTATTTAAACAATATTTCTGAAGCCCACGTTGAGCGTGCCTTTTCGATTTTCATATCAT
>JAQOWT010000242.1:0-28953 GCA_030407085.1 Trichopria drosophilae
GTTTCATAATTTAACCCTTTGAGTCACGGTAGTAACCCACGTTTACTACCTCGATTTCTTTGAATTTTAATTATTTACGTTCAAGTTAACCCGTTTCGTCCTGAAATGCCGTAAATTTTGACTTCTTTTCATCAGGTGCTTTCTTAGGGAAAAAATCACTAAATCGTTTTGATGTAACCATGCCTATTGTATTTTTTCTCGAACTTCCTAAATCCGGTATCAGATTGACCATCTCTGCCGCCATTTTTTTACTACGGCAGTTTAAACATAAAAAAATTGTGAATTTTGAAAAAATTTCTTCAAATAATCGTATTTTTGAACAGGAAACCGTGTTCGGAACAAGTCAAGTCTCTGTATCTGGTGGAGTAATTAGTTACACTAAAAGGTAGGATGGTTATTAATTCTCCATTCAAAATGGCGGATTAAAAATGACGGACCTTGGTGAACATTTTGTTAACAAGTTTCTGGACGCTCTAACTGAACAATTATGAGCTTGTTTTAAAAAATGCTAAGAATAAAAAGTTCTTAGAATTCGCCGAGAAATATAGTGGATTTTTTTCAGATTTTTTAAATGAATTTTTGAACAAATGTTTTCAAAATTCTTTCCAAAATTATATTTTTTTTTTTTTTTTTTAAAAATTTTAAACAAAATTTAGTGCATTCTCTGATGAATTCTAAGAGTTTTTTATTCTATGCACTTTTTCCCAAAAGTTGATAGCTTTCGAAAAAGAAAAATCTTAAACTATAATATTTGAAATTCATTTCCTCGAAAACTATCAACTTTTAGAAAGAATTGCAAAGAACAAAAAACTCTTAGAATTTATCAGAGAATACTCTAAATTTTGTTCAGAATTTTTCGTAAAAAAATTATAATTTTGAAAAAAATTTTGAAAACAAATTTCTCAAAACTTCATTTAAAAAATCTTAAAAAATTCCACTATATTTCTCAATGAATTCTAAGAACTTTTCATTCTCAACATTTTTTTTAAAAAGCTCGTAGCTTTTGAGTCAGATCGTCCAGATATTTTTTCAACAAAAATTTTGAACTGAGAACCGCCATTTTGAAGCCGTCATTTTACAATGAAGAATTAAATAACCATTCTATCTTTTAGTGTAACTAATTACTTCCACCAGATTACAGAGACTTAGCCTTGTTCCGAACACGGTTATCATGTTCAAAAATACGATTATTTGAAGAAATTTTTTCTAAATTCACAATTTTTTTATGTTTAAACCGCCATAGTTTAAAAATGGCGGCCAAGATATGGTCAATCTGAAACCGGTATTTAGAAAGTTCGAGAAAAAAATACAATAGGTATGGTTATATCAAAACGATCGAGTGATTTTTTTCCTAAGAAAGCATCCTGATTGAAAACGAGAAGTCAAAATTTTACGGCATTTCAGAGACCGAAACGTGTTAAAGTATTTCCGATCGGTCTTTTTGCGCTTTTCTGTCACCTTAGATACTTAAAGAACATATCTACATGACCAAAAATACATAATTGTTTTATTGTTTACTGTATGTAAATAAACAAAACTAAAAAAGGGAAAAAAACAACAAAATTAATGTTTTTTTGGAAAGAATTCATTTTTGACGCTATTTTTGAAAGATAATGTAATTGAAGTTCGGTGAGGTATATAGGTTTTTGGGGTCGCTGATTACGTACTCCTGTGTCCAGATTTACAAAATTTCAATATGGCGGATGCAATATGGCGGTCAGAAACATGTAAAAAATAGCCAATTTTTATTGAAAATGCGTTATTAGAGGGTTTTCGGTGGTCGCTGATCACCGAATCCGATGTCAGCTTCATAAAATTTAAAATGACGGTCGGATCCAAGATGGCGGTGATCGAGATGTAAAAAAAGCGCGAATTGTGGGTGAAAATGCGTTATTAGGGAATTTTCGAAGTCCGATAATTGCGAATCCAATATGAGCTTTACGAAATTCAAAATGGCTGTGAGCAAGATGTAAAAAAGCGACAGTTTTTTATGAAAACGCGTGTTAGGAATTTTCAGCCTTCTAAATCTGACATCGGATTCATAATCAGCGACCTTGAAAACCCCCGAGTAGCAAATTTTGTCCGTCATATTGGATCCGCCATCTTAAATTTAGAAAAACGAACCTCGCATTCGTAATCAGCTACCTTGAAAACCCCCGAGTAGCAATTTTTGTCCCAATCGAATTATATTTAAAAATTTTTGTATGTCATATTGGATCCGCCATCTTGAATTTCGAAAAACTAACTTCGGATTCGTAATCAGCGACCTCAAAAAATCCCCGAGTAACAAATTTCAGCTAAATTCGATAAAAGGAAAAATGTGTGACTCAAAGGGTTAAAAAAAAACGAGGTTTCCTCGTGCCTTCATAATTATTTTGTACGTGCAAAATTGCATTAATGGTATTTACAAAGCGCACTGGTTTTTTGAAATTGAATTTTTATTTCATAAGCATAACTGTTTTTAACTTTGAAGGTCGTTGGGGCGAGGTGGGTAAGTGTCTGCTGGGCAATACGGGCAGTTTTGTGCAAAAGCAAAAAACCTAACCTAACAATCTCAATGTCTAAGCCCTTTAATCTCTGGTCTAAGGTGCTATGAATATCCTACACGAGGGAAGGAATTTGGAAAGAAAATGTTGTTCGATCACATATAAAAAAAGTGTAGTCGACAAAGTTGGTCTGAAGAAAACATAAGAAATGCTGATGAAGCTGTTCTGAATGATGAAATCTGCACTGAAACATCTCGGTTATTTGAAGTTCCTCGGGAAACTTCAAGAAGGAAGGTTTTGGAATATAAAAAGCACAAGACAGTTATAATAATAATGGAATTAAAAAAAAAAAAAAGTAAGTTATATATCTATTAATTTGCAGAATTTTTTGTTTTTCACTTAAGGAGTTATATTGTTACTATTCATATATTTTTTAATTTATTTCGTGCATTATTTAGAGCTTGGATTTCGGCAAACATTCACAGATTCTCAAGAAGAGGAGCTAGTAAAAAGAATTATTGAATTGCAAAAAAGATTGTTTGGTTTAACACCAACTGATGTACGCGAATATGAGTTCAAAGCTGCAGAGGCATTGAATATTCAACACAAATTCGTTAATGGTATTGTTTCAATTTTTTAAATGTTATATAAATATAAAAATTATGTACATTTTATTACATAGTTATAAATGTAGGTACTGCTAGAAAAGTTGGTTTACAAACTTTTTAAAAAGACACGGAGAACTTTCTCTTCGTGAACCAACATCGGCAGCAAGAGCGAACGGTTTTAATCAAGAAGTAATATTAGAGTTTTTCACGTTGTTAGAAAGTATTTATCAGAAGTATAATTTAGGACCTAGTAAAATTTGTAATGTAGACGAAACTGGCTTATCTATCGTGCCAAAAGTTCTGGAAAAACTGTTGCAAGTGGTTATGTATATATATATATGCCAACGATGTTGATTTTTCCCAGAAAAACCCCAGATAACAATCTGTTAATTGGAGCTCCGACAGATGCGTGGGCTGAATATGATAAAAGTGGATGGGTTACGTACGAAATTTGTGTAAGATGGTTGAAAGAATTTATAACATTTTCTCATGCTTCAAAAAATTCACCGGTGTTGTTAATCCTGGATGGACATACGAGCCATGTTAAAAATATCGATTTGATAAATCTTGCTGAAGAAAATGGAGTAATTCTTCTGTGCCTTCCGCCACATTGCATCCGTTGTCTTCAGCCTTTAAATGTGTCGTTTATGAAACCACTAAGCACTTTTTATACGTCTTTTGTAAATAAGTGGATGCGCGAAAATCCACAGTGTGTCGTAACTATGAAAGAGATTTTTGGATTATTTTGAAAACCTTTCATAAAAGCTGCCTATTTCATAACAGCTGAAACGGCTATAAATGGCTTCATAAAAACTGTCATTTATCCTTTCAATAATAATATATTTGATGACGACGATTTTGCTGCAGCAGAGGTCTATAATTCAAATTCAGACCGGACAGGTGATTTGTATATCCACAATTTTTGTGCATTTTTTCATTCCAGTTTTATTTAAAACTAAACTATTACATTTTCATTTAACTTTAGATAGGAGGTCGATTTATAACGTTCTCAATGATATTGGCATAGCTATTTGTAATACCTCTCAGGCAGAAACGACATTAAGTGCTACATCAACTACGCTAACCATTACGTCACCAAACATACCAATAAGCGTTACACAAAATAATCCAATAAATTCTCCACCAAATTCAACATCATCACAAAGTATTCTGTTTCCTGCAGCAGAGTTCAGGAATGAAAGTAGCAATATTGTTACTATTCATGAAAATCATCAGACAGATAACGCAATCAATCCTTAAAATGAATCATTTCATGATAAGGTTTTAAATGCTACGCAGGATGATTCTTTAGTGAATTTTAGACGAAACACCAAAAACAAACAGGTATCATACTTACAACATTTTCATAAAAATTTATACGATTTGATACAGGTGATATTTTTGTAGACTGCTGCGAGGAAAATATTTTTGTAGACTGCGTACTAAAGGGAAATCAGCTATCATTACTTCTCCTGAGTACAAAGAAAAATTACACGTTGCTAAAAGAAAAACTCCTGCAGAACGAAAAGCGGTATTAAAAGATATTCCTATAAATGAAGTTATGTACGTGAACCCTGCGCAGCAACAGTTTCATCTGCTTCCTTCTACAAGTACAGGTTACCCACAATATGTTCCTGTACAAATAATTCAAGAACCATTCGTTCCACTACAAAGAAAACTTTGAAATCAAAACACCTTATGTGCATGATGTACATACATTGAACACACTAAAACTTCAGTCGATTGCACCCGACACTTGTCAATGCATACTTCTTCCGTAAAGTTAAGTTAATCGAAGTAGGTTTAAGTTATTTAATGTTTGTATTACCTAAAGGAGTTTATGTGTTTTAAATTGAATAAGAAAAATAACGTGAGACAAATGATTAGAGCTGTGATGAAAATGACGGTACAGTAAACTGTACTTTGGGACTGAATGAATAAAAAATAACATTATTCTCACAATAAAAAATTTGTTCGTTATTAATACCTAAAATTTCTTTTTAATATTCATGTTGTTCACTACTAAACATGACATAATTCTTCTTTTAGTTCTTTATTTGACAACAGTGCCACTGGTGTGCCCATCACGCCCCGCAAAGCAGTGCTCATCTCTCCCGTCTCGTGCCCATTTTAACCCATCGATGGGGCGCAATGGGGTATTTTGCCTCTCCATACTAATTACCATACTATTAAGTATTATTACATCTTTACTAGAAACTAGTTACGATATAGATAATTATTATTGAATAGTTTAATAACAAAATGCAAATGCGCCCACTAAATGACTTTCAACATTAAAAAAGAAATTTCACTATAAAGCCAAAATTGCCCATAACACCCCGCTTTCCTTAATCTGAACGGCGTTGATTAAATTCATCTTTAAGTTAACTGTTACTAATAGTTACCTATTAGTTGGACATTGAACGCCTATTAGTCAACTTTGAGGTGACTTTACAGTCATTGTGGAATTTTGTTTATTGGGCTGTACTTATATTAAGAATTATACTGAAATATATGTACGAAAAGTAATTAGGCGTATTTCAGAAATAAGTTCGCATCGTGTTAGCCAAATGTATTAATGAGTCATAAAATAAATTAAATAAATCATATTGGAAAATCGCGTTAACCTATACGGTATGTACTAAAAGCTGACATAAATTTGTAATTTCTAATAAACGTGACGTTTTCATTACGGATTTTTCAATGGCCATTTTAAACTTAAATGAATTTAAGATGTTGTTATATGCATATGAAGCTGTTGTATTTTTTTCTATATCTTTAAAAACAAATCTCGTAAGAGGCCAATCACTGTATCGACGACCCTAATATGTCGTTTCATAATACTAGGTCGACGGGATCTGGTAACTTTTCTTAGCTCGTTTACTTTTGCACTATTACATTGTCAAAATTCTGAATAAAGAATAATCTATTATTTTAGATTTTCGCAATAATATTGATAAAGCACTTTTGATTCATAATTTGTAAACACTTATTTACGTAGTAATCGCCATTTTGATAGCGTAAATGCAAACTTAGCTCGGCCTACTTTTTTCGCAAATATCTTGGAAATGATAAATTATGAAACGAATAGTCTATGATCGCGACCATTCGCAAACGTTTCACGCTATATATTTTCGATAGATTTCGTTAAAATGGCGGGCTAACTTCACGAAAGTAGAATTTTATTTTCCTATTGATTTTCGAACCAATAATTTACAAAATATCACGTTTAATAAAGCACATAAAGGATTACATTACTAGTCGATTCACATCTATATGTTATTTCTTAGTATTCACCTAATTTCATTGCATTAAACCGTTGCCATCGCCGTAATAAGTTGCAACCAGACAATATTTCTTGTTCTAACACGTACAAATTGGAGTACAATTCATTGCAATGAAAAAACCCGATAGAACAGGAAATTCCGAGTTTGTCAATTACATAATTGCCGTGCATCAATGCCCTCTTTGCATTTTTTAATACAACATTATTATTGAAAGGGACGAAGGTTAATAAATTATATAAGATTCTTTTACCGGATGACGATGCTTTTCATGAGATTCTGGATAATGAGAAGGTCCAAAAAATTACATTATTTATCGATGGATTTTTACACTATCTGAATTGGTGAAATGTCTTTTGATTATTCATTATTTCATAATTGGATGGAAATACAGATTTGTAAAAATATTTTAAATTTCATATCGTGGGGAGAAAATTTAGACTCAGAATTTTTTCATTTACTTTAAATTACCGATTCTGAAAACGAAAAAAGACATCACGAATTTTGACATAAAGTATCATGAATTTAAATTATGAAAAAGAGCTCTGCGCACTAACAAACCTGCCATCTTCCAAATAGTTGGCTCCGTGTAACTGGTTTGTCTCATGACTATTCTCCTGGATATCTAACAGAAAGAAAGATATCAAACCTTGAGTTTGACAAGTCGCTGTGAGGAAGCAGGCAGCACACAAAAATGAAATTCGTCGTTTTCTTAAAATTACTTTATTGATCGATCAATTAAGATAACGCTTTCATTCTTATTTGATGACACGCATCGAGCATCGTACATAATCGAACATCACTTACTGAGCCAAACGATAAGGATCTGTCCTCGCTGTTTATTAGCAAAATTCGAAGATTCTGGAAATTGTATGCTGAATATTTGTATTACAATAAAGGATAATTAATACAAATATAATTTTTACAAAATAATATTTTCGTGTTCTTCCGTACATTCGGCGCAAACTCTCTGTCCACAATAATTAAGTATTTACATTCGCTTCATTCAAATTTTTAACATATAATAAGAAATTCAATGCACTATCCTATAAAGAAATTAGAAAAATAAAAACAGTATTTTTTTTCGATATAGACATGTCTTATAATCTGGTAGTAATTTGAGAGCATTACATGAAAGATCGTGTAAAAGAAAGAAGAGTTTCTAATCTACTGTATACCGTCTAACGCGCAAGTGGAATTTATTACCTCGAAATGGCGCATCTTTGGATATAAACCAGGCTTTCGCGAGTTATTGCAAGACACTATTTTATTATCTTATTATTTCGCCTATTTTATATGTTATTATTCCTGTAGTGTTAACCATTACTATTTTATTATTATTGTCAATGTATATATTATCGCAATATCATATATGTTTTGGTCATTCACGCCCGTGTTAAGTAATAAAAAAAAAAAAAATACAAAAAATGTCCCAATGAATTGGAGATGGTATTTCATTACTTTATAGGCAACTCTTGAAACCTAGAAACAAATTCTAATCCAATGCAAATCATTGTGCAAAGAATAGAAAACACACTAGTATTGGTTCAACCGACTACAATCTTCAAACAGCACAGGTGAAATTGCTTGAAGAGATAGAATCTTAAAAAGTTAGGATATCTGGTGATTTTTTCCTATTACGAGATTTAATTACAGCGGCTAACTGCCGTCATGCGTGCAACCAACTTGCGCGTCTTTTCTTTTCTTCGGTTTATATTCTGCTTATGTGTCATAGTACTCGTTTCCACACCACCTTGCGGTAGAGTACTTCGGCGCGTTTTTTTTTTCGTGGTTTCAGCAAGACTCCTATTCCACGCTAAAATGTACAGATACTAATGTTCGTACAATCTTACATAAAAATATAATAAAGACGTAAGATTATATTAGACATTATTTTAACGACAGTCAGGGTTGTACGAACATGTTGAACCAAGTACATTCTAGTACATCTAGTGCACTAATAATAAATAAACAAATCTGTATACATATTTATAATTGCATGCATATTTATATTTATAATTATATGTATACACATCAAATATAATACATATTTCTTAACAACTAAAATCACAGTTTATGCTTTATTACCAATATTGCGTCAAATGCTCGATACATTCATCTCATAATAGGCGGCTGAATTATAAATGTTCCATGTAATGATTCATTTACCATCATTTCTTTTACTCGTTTTCTTATATTTTCTTTGCATGACAATTAGTGTCAGGAATCCATGCAATAAAGACGTTCAAAAACAACAAAAAACAATTATATAAATTATTAAAAAACAATAACTCGTCTTATTGAAAATGTCTCATTATGATATTTGGAAGTTATAAAGAAGGTTCATTAAAAAACATTTATACATAAATATTTATAACCTAAGAAATCTAATAATCATTAAATAGTTTAATGAAGTTAATCTTAATGAAAAATATTAATAATACGAAACGAAAAAATAATACGTAATGATACCGCATACTTCATGTGATTTTTGATAAGGCTATTATAAGAATTGCATTACAAAACGCTCATCCCCCAAAACCAAAGGTCTTATAAAAAATACAATGCAATGACTAATAGCAATTTCATAGTCTAAAGTAAAATGCGTACTCATGCAGTTACAATTCATTCAATGCAATTCTTACAAAATTCATAGAAATAAGTACAATCTCATAAAGAAATAACGAATGGAAAAAAAAATGTACCCGTCTTGAGACACATTGTAATTAATATAATCTTCATTCATATTATGTAAAAAAATAATAAATAATTATTAGAAACAATAACAAATAATTATACATACTATGATTTTTATTGCACTAATGAATAAATCAGCCATAAAACGTAGCTTTTCTTTACAAAATAATAAACAATAATATACATTTTTATCATTTATTAAGCCAATCCTTATTTCATGCATTTTTTTATTTTTTATATGTATACAATTTTTTAATTTCAGATTAACACTTACTACTTTCGTACTTTACACGTTTCATTGCGGTTGCAACATATCGCCCAGAGTTTATCATTGCTGAAAAACAAACAATATAATACAGATATCTAATAAGAAACATTATGAATAATATAAATTATATTTTAGTCTACTTTGACGTATAAAATAAATGATATGCTGATCGGTTCGAATCTTAACATAGGTTTATTAGACCTCGACAAATCATCATAATGCGTCCACTTTCCGTGGATTGATCGACAATACGCCGTATAATGTCCAATACAGCCAGCCGCTGGCTCTCGAAATGCTGCTACTCCAACTAACAGGTATGTTCCGTTTTTAATATGAATAAAACATGGAATTTCGGATATGTCCGTGAGTAACCTTTCTCTCATTCCAAGAACGTTTATCAGTTGTTTCTGGTATAAGAACTCAACATCAATACAAATGTAGCTTCCAAGCGATGTCGTTAAAATGGAATTTTTCTCTAAACATTTTTTGCAAACTACCGTTTTGTCCTCTACAGTCTGAATTAGGGCTTCTTCCAGACCTCTGAAGCCATCTTTCAATATGACGTTTGCTGATATGGAACACGTTTGCAATTTTCTTTCAGATAATTCATTGCAAGAAGAACATGTTATATTTTCTACAATTGATGGATAATCTGTCATTAATTGTTGAAACAGCGTGACCATGTTACATTCACACGCTACCACATTATCACGAATGGTTCCATGTACACGCATAATTTTTGCTCGTTGTAGGTGCAGAGCTTGTATATTTCCTGTTTTAGCGTAATTCATGGCAGTTTTTAATATGTCCTCATTGGACGAGCGTTTTGTTACTTTATCGCAAAAGCTTTCAAAATACTTGACGTTAGAGTACGCAGTAGTAAATATCTCTGCTATAGTGTCAAACGCACACGTGTTTTGAAAATAAAATTTTTCTTTGGCGAATTTCACTGCTTTTAACAAGGATCCATTTCGAATTAGCGTTCTCTTCATCTTAGTAACTGGTCGTTGATGAATGTACGAAATTTCGGGACAAGGTTGCACATACTTGCCACGTGGCTTCAGCTTTCCCAACGGTTCAGTGTTATTGGAATGTACTACATTAATTATTTTCGGTGACGATGTACAAAACGATATATCAGAGGTGGTACTAAGAATATTCATAGTGTTTTTTATTTCACTACAGTCGTTATTAAATAAGTCTTTTTTCGTATCATCTTGGGAATGGAAAGTTACCATATCGGAGTTTTCAAAGCTAATTGTAATTTTATTATGATTTTCTATTTTTGGTATTTCCACATCATTAATTGGCACAGGTTCAAAGATATTGCATTCGACGTTGGCGCTATCATTATACACTACAGTAAATTCTTCCCTTGGTGTGGGCAGCAGTTCATGACCATTAAACCCGAAGCTCAGTACATCGTTTGTAGCAGGTTGATGTAAGTCGTGAGAATCATCCACTACTAAGCTTTTAAGAATTTCATTTTCCTGCACTAGTCCTTTCTAGTTTTCGACGACATTCAGATGACTAATATCTTTAACATTTAACGACACGTCATTATCATCGGCTTGCTTATCAGTCTTTTTATTTAATCTTGCTCGACCCAGCTTTACGCATCCATCTATCGATTGCATATGGCGAATGAGGAATGCATCAGTTCGCAGTGCGTTACTTTCATTATGGAGCATATTATTTCTCATTTGTCCAAAATATGTTTCGACAATTGCCGAGCTAGCTACTGCAGTAGAGTGAAAACTGAATCGCATTACATTTGTCCAAACTGGGAATTTCTTGGCAAGACTTAATAAATTTTTCTTCAGTTCGGGAAGGTAATACGGGTTCGGTGTGTCCTCAACGTCATATACGTGTTTTTTTATATCAATCCGAACGGCTTCATTATATATATCATCGATGTGTTTAGAAACGAGATTACTGTTTGAAGATGTTTCAAAGTCTGCAGTATCTATTTCTAAACATATTTCATTGTCGTCACATTTTGTGCTATCGGTAGTTTTTAATGATTCGTATATACTGTCCATGTTAAAAGTTTTAATCATAGACTTTAACCACTTCAATCGTCGAGAGCATTCACTTTCACCATTATCTACTTCTGAACAAGAAACTATTAAAGTTGCTAAAAGAAGGTCGTCAAATAATTGTACATTTTCGGCACTACTCATTAGTCCTACACATCTTAGATAAAAATCTTTTATGATGGAATTTTTGGAAGGAAAACACGTCCATCTACTGACTGCTTTTATTAAATGAGCAATGTCCATTCTCAGATAAGTTTCCGGTAATGGAGCCGTATTTTTCATCAAAAAATTGTAACATGTGTCTAAGTATTCCTTAAAAGAAATGTTGCAAAATGCCATTGTTACTGCATTTTGTAAAGCAGCTGAACCGTCTGTAACTATCTCGGATGGTATTGTAGCACCAGATGCAATCCACGTTTTCAACCAGTAACTTATGAAAAGGGCGCTATGTTTTTCTGACAGCATTTGGCAGACTGGGACAAGTTTTCCGTCAATGGATGCAACGATGGCATATAAAAAGATGTGTCCACTTTTTTCATCCAATCTATCAATTTTTCGCACATATCTACCGGATGCGTCTAATGCGAATGGTATCTTCAGTCTGCACATATCAACAGATATATCTATTTGCTGCAAACTCCAATAAAATACATAAAAGGGTACAATTCCAATGTCCCTAATTATTCCTTTATAGTTGGAATCAGAAGCTATCTGCAGTAGAGATTGCATTAAATCCACTGGCTTTAAACCTAACTCCTCTCTCTTTGCCTCCTGGCGAGCTTTCCTTAACACGTCTGTAGTATTTAGATGTGGAGGCTCTATGTCACCGTAATCCATTTCTTTCGCAGCTTGTTTTTCTCTATAATTGTGTGCTTTTTCGTGCAAAAGATCGTATTTTGCTTTTTTGCGTTGAGGGCCACGCAATTGTCTTTTTTCTTTCGGATCGTAGTAAATACCCCGTGTATCGTTGAGAACTATATTTATTTTAATTCCGTTTCCAGCTTCTGGCTCGTTTATGCACGTACCTATTAATCTTCCAGCGCACACTTTACAATATCCCTCCATTTTTACGTATATTCCATTGCAGTTTATTGTAGCCCTCTTCGCGCAATAAACGCATGCAATTTTATGTTGATTCCACACATGACGCACTACGACATCCATCCAGCCTGTGGGTAAAGCCATTCGTTTTCTACCATTAGGATATTGTTTCGTTATGGGTCTCATGGTCAGCCATTGCTCCTCTGGAATAGTAATATCAAATTCCATTTTTTTTCCTTCAATATCACCATCAGGTATCCACTCTTCAGATTCCGAACTGCTGGCGTCATTATTGTTCGAGTTGCAGGAGATTTTGTTATCGACTAAAATGTGATGCCATTTTTTAAGCCGATCCAAAATTCCACGTCTATTTTGCTTCACATACTCGTACAGATTTTTTTCTTTCATATTAAATTTCCATCGTTCGCACACAATAGTCCATACTTCATTGGACAATTTTTTTATACTTCCATCGCCGTGAAATATATTCTCTTCTTTCAACGCAGATAAGATATCTGCGTAAGGTACTGCGGGACTTCGTGGCATTATTTTTAGAAAAAATAGCGCGACAAATGAAATAATTAAAAACAGGTTGTAATATGAATTAATTAAAATACTTTAAATACCTGATGATACGGAAAATATTTCGTCCTATGTCATACAAACCTTTTCAATATTTATTTGCATCTAATTCTTTTATTCTTCTCTCCAATATCCAATATGGTAAACAAAGCCTAGGATAGGAAACAAATGAAACAAAACTTTAAAAAAAAATTGCGATTTCAAAATATCATATTAAGTATTAATATAATTTGTATGATATTATTATATTTATTAAATATTATACATTACATTATATGAATATTATAAAATAATAAATTTTACTTTCATTTTTACGGAAACTGTGTGGTAGTGTTTATCCTTTTGTTCATCTTTCAGGGTTTTAGTTCGGGATTTATAGACAAATATTAGAAAAATACAAATAATTGTATTCTCAAACCTTATATAATAATTTGTCTGCGTGGTTAAACCAAATATTCAGAGCTTTAAATGAATTTTTTTTAACTCCGTGCGCTAAGTGCTCACTTTCTTCCGTGTGCAAAGTAGAACATTCGTGCACGGAAAACAATGTGCTATGTAAGCACTTAGCTCACACGTTAAAAAAAATGGTATACGATACGCGCGCGCGTAGGTGATCCCCGCACTCGCTACGCTCGGGCGCCAACTCCGCACTTGTATCGTAATGTACTATATTAATCAATATTCGTTATCTTTGGTACGATTTAAAACACGCTTAAGTACATTGTAGTCCTACAACGTACTAAGTCCTTCGCGTGGAAATAATATTGCAGATGAGAATGCCTGCATATCAACCCTTATTGATACTTAAATACTATGATTTTGGAAAATATAAGTTACACCTTTAAATTTTTTGGCGTTAACGACATTTTTAGATATATTTGAAAGAATAAACATTACAAACATGTAATTTTATCGATACTTTGCTTTCAAATAGGATACTTATATTTAAAGAAAAAGGTTATCATTTTTTGTTAAACGGTAAAAGCTGGATGTTATCATACCGAGAAACTGATAAAAAAAATAGGCGTCCATGCATTACATTTATATTTACAACTGACTGACTGAAAGTTATTCTCAACGAAACAGCTTTGACAACTACTTAAAACTTGATTATTTTTTGAGCATATTTTTGAACCCACAAAACAATTTTGGGAAGTATTAAAAATGTTGATAGTTTCAGACAAATATTTAGAAACATTAAATTTTTTTCGAAATGTTACTATTCTATTAATCGTATCGTTCATTGCGAGGCAACGTAGATTTGTTTAACTATAATGGCAATAAGTTTTTCATTTTTACCATTATTATGAATATTTTCCTATATATATTTATTGCATATATCAGTCTATATACAGGGTGGAAGTGAGAGAATGTTACATAGGGAATCCTGTGTTTAACCTACAAATATTGACTTGGTTGACGACTTAAAGTAGAAAATTACATTAAAATTAACAATAAAAATTAAATGTAGAATTTGTAAGAAATAAATTTATTTGGCAAATAGCTTAATTGCACGTGAAAACATGTTTTGCATTTTGAAACTAAATTGCCTAGGATATCAATTTTCGTAAATTAACTTCAAATTTTCATGTCAAATTAACATTTTGCTGTAAAAGAAAAATTATATAAGACATATATTCTGAGAAATCCATATTAAGTACATTTTACCTTTTGTAATCGATATTTTGGAAAATACGATTACTCTATGTACAATTCTTTCGCATCCACCCTGTATACATACAGGGTGAGTATCTATGATCCGAATATAGAGCACGCCGTGTTATCGATTGAGCGATTGTGATTGGTCGATTCAAGCGGTAAAGTCTCTTGCCATTGGCCACGACGGTGCACACGAAATTGCGCGGAGAGTGATGCCACTACACTGCGCAAAAACATTTTTAGAATTTTCATTTGAGCACAATATTACGCAAAAATATTAAAAGAAAAATATTCCCTAACCTACAAACACGTCAATAGTCCTGATATTGAATTGTAGAACTGATACATTTTACTGATTTACAGCTAACTGACATACACTGGATTATGAAGGGCAGCAAAAAACGTTTGTCCATATTCGTGTAGTGGCCTAGTGGCATCACTCTCCGCACCATTGCGTATGCACCGTCGTGGCCAATGGCAAGAGACCTTACCGCTTGAATCGACCAATCACAATCGCTCAAACGATAACACGGCGTGCCTTATATTCGGATCATAGATACTCACCCTGCATATATAGCACGCATAGCAATGCTGGCAGTAGTAATGGTAGAAGTGGAACAAATGGGATTCCCCGCGGAGAGGCAGTGGCAACATGGTCCACCCCCATAGTAGCCATCACGCGCGCGCGCGCCCACACACAATTCCATTAGTATTGTAACTATTAGGACTACATTTTTTTTTAAAAACAAATTTAATTTTACAGAATTTTACAATGATGTATGCTGTACGTATAAATTTTTTCTTCAAACTGCCGCATACCATGTGCACTGTCGTGCATAGTTTACATTATTTCAGTGATAAAATAAAGGTTAAAAGAGGTTATGTATCAATTTATTGCAAGACGTACATTTTTTATCATATTATAGAACTAAATTTATTTGATAGATAATAGCGTTATAAGTATACAGTTTTATATCCCTATAGGGAATTTATTATCATAATTTATGCATAATTGTTATTTCGTAGCTACATTTAGTTATTTGATAAAAACGTTTTATTAGTAAAGAGATTACAACACATTCCGGCTTTGCAATAATCCATTCCTAACAAAAACAATTAAGTTTAAAGAAGGATTCACAAAAATAGGATTCATGTTCAATGAAATGAATCAGTTTGAGTGCTTCCCAATAATTGTAGGTTTGCTGGGGAATCCACGCAAATTTTAAAATTTTAGTCGACCATCTTGGATTCGCCATTTTGATTCTTTAAAATCTAAGTTCTGATCAGCCCTGTCATGTAATCGTTCAATAAACTCACAATGTGCGAGGATAAAAAATTATGAAAAGATGTGTTCGTATATTTTCAGGATGTAGTTATAAGATCCATTGACACTTTAATCGCTATTTTCAATATATGGGCAATTCTACAGAACTTTTCACTTTCGAGTGAAATTAAACGTAAATTTTTTTTCAAGGCACAGCTTTAAATTTTTTTTCTGATGATAGAGATGAGATGCCAAAATTAAGTTCTATGCGCGTAATTCATTTTTGGAGGAGGTTCAGGGGGTGCCTTAGGGATACTATAAAAATAACAAATTGGCATATAGGCCATTCTACAGAACTTTTCATTTTCGAGTAAAAAAAACGACAAATTTTATTTGAAGGCACAACAATTTTTTTCTGTTCATGGAGACGATATACCAAGGTGTGGTTCTATGCGCGTGATTCAGTTTTGGTGGAGGCTCGGGGGGTTATAAAGAAATTTTGGAGCTACTATAAAAATAGAAAATTGTAGATAATGCATAGGTCAACATTTGATCTACGCGAGATCGCCGGAAGCGCTTAGGTGCTGGTACGCGGTCGCTGATGACGATGAGAAGGTCCGTTAACCTCGAAAACGTCAGATTCAAGGTCATTTAAAGGTCAAGTGGAGAAAAAAACCATCGGAAAAATCTGAAAAAATTCATGCATATGTGTTTGAGGCCAGCAAATCGTAGTCTAAGGTCAGGATCAAGGTCATTTGATGGTTAAGTAAAAAAAATTGTTATTTATTTTGTCAGTCTTTGTTTTGTTTGACATTTCTTGAGCAACAGATGTAGATTTTTCAATTACATTTTTTTCTTCTAGTTTTCTTCTTTTTACTTAGTTTTGCGGTATTTTTTTCTGCATCAATTTCGCAACAACTAGGTGTTAAATGAAAATGAATGCAAGGTAAATCAACACGAAAAACTTCATTATCTCGAAATGCTCAAAATATGTGTCTTGTGCTAAATATCACATTCCAGAGGGAAAAAACTTTAATGAGATGATCATACAGCAATGATAAACTGCTATTTATGGTCAGCGTCCAAAAAAACACAATACATGGTTATTTGTAATAATTTTAGCACTATTCATTTTAACAATACATTTCTCTAGTTATTTTTGACTGTTTTGTAGTAAGTATTACATATGCTATCCACATGAACAATCATTTTTGTGATAAGATGTCGTGTCAAAAACCATTTGCAATCTGTCTTAAAACATGATAAATAACTGTGGAACTGTGCCGCTAAAAATATAACATTTTTTTTACGAATTACGCGAATTTTCTTCATTTTGCAGATGGTGCCTTTTCAACATTTTTTAGGGCACACACTTTTCTGACCGCTGATTTTCTTTGTTTTTATAAATACTTTCTAATATTATAGGCGGTTTGACGTTAAGAGGATTGTTCGGGGCCAAAAAAGTGAAAAAAGTAATAAAAATAGTGTTTGACAATAAATTGGCGACATAACTTCAAGATGGTGGCACACCGTGCAAACCTTTGGTATGGATCTAGAATTTGTAATATCTTATAGAGTATTGTTTTTTGATAGTAAAAATATTCGGTTCATTTGTTTTCACGCAGTACACAGATCAGGAGAATAAAAAGTCTTTTTCAAAAATAGTCGGCGACACGTAAATTTGAGATGTTTTCTTAATTTTTCCACATAATTTTTAAAAATTTATTATGAAATGCAGACATTTCAGCATGAAAATATATTTAAATGTGTTGTTCGAGTACGTTTTTATCTGATTGCAGCCTTATACCTAATGAAAAATTATTTCAGTTCGAGAAAAACGATGGCGACACTAAAATGAAAACTTACAATTGCCCATATGTCCCGTAGGAAGCTTTGGAAGGTGAAAAAAGTAATCTCCCCTGGTTGTAATCATATGTAAATTCTTTCTCTTATCGTTATAGAGGTACAAAATGAATAAATTTTACATTTGTAAATGGCCTAAAAATATCTTTTAACATCCCTAAATGCATTCCAATTGACAAGTTATACAACAAAATTTACATTGACGTCCAATTACTACTCAAAATATAGGCATTTTTTCATCAATAAAAAGCGATGACAATAGAAAGTGCGATATTTGTATTATGTAGAAATATTGTTATTTTATGTTTATTTTGCCAAAACATTGCTTTGTTGATCACCCGATACATTTTTCTCTACGTATAAACATCATTTTAATCATCAAAGCCAAGTTACCTTTTCTATAGTAATTCCCTTGGCTCTAAATATTGAACTGCCCCGATAAATATTAAATATAAAAAAAAAAAAAATATAGCAGTTAATGTTAGAAAATGTTTACTTCATAGAAATTCTATTCAAAATATGAAGTAATCTCCCCTGCCTTTTTTTGAAATTTCTATTTAAATTATAAAGACATGAATCTTATTCGTGAATTTTGTCATAAAGTGTTAAATTACCTATTTTCACTTAGTATAATACATTTTATCCAAATTATCACTACGTGCAGTGTAAACCAAGCATAGAATAGATATTTAGATAATATAATAATGAAGAATTTTCCAGTAAACACATTGTCCCGTGTATTTGTAAGCAACGATAAAGTCATACGCAGAGTTACATATTCCCACATGTATAATACCGTATAATGAAGCGAAATGCTGAAAGCGGGCGCGCAAAAAATGCTCCTGACGGTGTGGGGGCTGTTCTCAAAAGAACAGGGGATAGTGTGGTGGCTAAAGGCAAAGATGTTCATAATTTGAAAACTTTAGTGCATACGTTGAAAGTGTGTAAAATTGACGTTTGGTATACAATCATCGCTGCAGAAGATATAGCTGAAATAGATAAAATGGCACCACTAGAAAAATTAATCGCTTTTAAAGGTACCATGAAGGTATGTACATCAATGGACGTGGGTACGATCTCAGCCTGATGGCGTAAATTTTAATCAACTCAGCTATTGCTCTTGCAACCTATCCGAAAAATGGAAGCACTACCACATAGGATCAAAAGAAACACACGATTTGAAAAAAAATAAAAACGAAAAGGTATTTTGGAATCAGCTATCACTGGCAAAAGAAAATATCAATTGACTGTTAAAAGAAAAGGAGAGCCTGAACCAGCTATGACTGCTAGGAAAAACTCGGTTAAAAGGAAAAAAAGAACCTGAATCAAACGTATGTAAAAAACAAAAATTTCAACGAGTGTGTTACTTCATTTAATTTTGTTACTATTTTTCCTATGTTAAGTGTATGTAATGTCAAATAAATGATGCGTGTTATTATAAAGCAAGCTTTCTGAAATATGGAAATTTTCATTGTGTTACTTTTTTTTTTATAATGGCTTTAATTACATTTTTTTAAACCATATGTACCTGATAATAGCTTATTATAAAATAGCTGGTTGTTAGATAGTTTTAAACCTTTGTTTGGCATCCATATTATTAGAAAGTAATATACTAAGTGAATGTAATTGACAGAAATAATTCCCGTGTAATGAAAGTAATTCCCCTGGATCGGTATATTTTTTATCTAACAATTTTTCGGATACTACTTTAGGAACAGCTGGGCTACTTTGGGATATTGTTGTATTACATATAACCATAAAAATATCCGAGTCACATTTTAAAAATATGCATTTTTATTTTCTGTCACATCAAAAGGTGGATTTGACGTATCTGTGGAGAATCACCCAGATATATTCTGCAAGAGGCGTTATGTCAGTTACACCCTATGATCATACGGCGTTTACATGGTAACATGCCACATAGCTGCGAAAAGTTCATTAATCCACATAATGAACTAATTCATCCCAACCATCGAATGTTTCATTTAATAATGAGCATTGAAATTGTTTTCAGAAAGTATTGTACTTTTAACAATGCGTTCGATCATATTTTAGGTGAATTTACTTCCTCCGAGCACACCAGTCCTCAAGCAGGGAAAAGTTTGACTAAAATGGATCCAAAATCGGCTTTGATATGTTATTTCTACATCATTTATAGGTTCGAAATCTGTAAAGAACAAAATCGTAGCTGCTCCTTTTCTCGAGATATTCGTATTTTAATATTTTTCTTATTGTTTTTGCTAGTAATTATACTGATATATATATAGTTTCACTTATCTCACTTTTAATTTTTCATTTTGATGATAAATAATACCATAAATCTTTGCTGTATCTTTATGGACCGCAAAAATTGCGATTTTACTTCCGCCGCGCCGCTCTGTTGGTTGTAGTTGGAGCGAGGGCAAAATTTGTTTTTCGCAAGTGAAGTGTGTAACGTCAAGTTCATAAGAACGCGGGCCATACGCCGTTCCTCATTACGTTTATGGCATAAGATGTCTCATCCTATGAAGAAATGTTCCCATGCTGAAAACAGACTTAAAGTTTGTGGCCCATGTGGTAAAAAAATATCTTTTGGAAACATTAAACCCGATAAATTTTTCATAAGCACAAAAATCTAGGGCCTTATAACAAAATTTGTAAACAGCGATTTCAAATTATCCGATGAAAGGTTTCCGTTAAGTATTTGTCGAACTTGCTACTTAACGCTCCTCGATGCTGGAAAAGGGATATTTAAAAGACCTATACAAAAAATGCCCAATTATGAAGACATAATACTGCACAAAGATTATATACAAATAATGTAATTGATACATCTAATAGACCTTCTAACTGTGTTAACGAAGGGAAAAAGGCAATACTTAATAAAAAATCTGATCATCTCCTTCTTTGCAAAAATTGCTTTCAAGAAATCGGTAAAGGCAAAAACCATCATTGTAAAAATATCAGTAACACTATCCCAAAAATTATAAAAAAACTACCAGAAAAAGAACAAGATAAAATTGTTAGTGCTATTTTAAGAATTAAAATTGAATGCGAAAAATCAACTGGAAAGCTTGAAAACGTGAATATAAATCTGTCTACCGGAGGTCGTCCAACAAGAATAATAATAAATCCTGCTGAAAAAAAAAATGTTTCTATAACGGAAGATAGTTTAGATAATTTTCGAAATAATTTAGGAGTATCAATGACATTCATGAACAAAGTAACAAATTTTCTAAGATGCAATGTTGGGGAAAAAAAATGTTCCTGCAAATTATCGTAGTCACATGTCGCAGAAATAAAAAATATTGGCAGATGTGTATAAAAGCGGCATATATGAATTCGAATGTTTTACAAGGTTTTGTCAACCATCTTTTTTGGAACGGTTTGGTCCCACTCGTAGGAAAAGAAAAAGCATTATTGTGGCCAAAAAAATTAAAAATAGTAGCAAAAAACTATCATGGAGATTAATTCGAAGGAAATGCTTGCAGAAAACTTCTGAAAGAATCCGATAAACTTAATGATCCGAACATCTATGAAGAAGTGGGATATTTTAAAATTATCCCTTTCATCGGTAGTTTCAAGGCTATGAATAAAATAGTTAGCTGTAGTTTTACTTCAGGTAAAGTTGGACCTTCTCTGGATACATACAAGAATTGCGTAAAAGTATCGAAAGTCTGGACATTTCCATAACATTAAAAATCCATGTTATTTTGGAGCATCTGAGAGAAAGTTTGCAGTTTATTGATGATAACAATGGTTTAGGGTATTGGTCCGAACAAACTGGCGAGTCTGTGCATCGTGATTTTCTGAAGATTTGGGACCGATACAAGATTAAAATTATCAACGATGAATCTTATCCATCAAGACTTTTAAAAGCAGTTACAGAATACTCGTCAGTTCACATTTAAAGATTAATCATAATAAAAAGTAAAGAATAAATGAGATTTAAAATTTGCGTTCCCAACATGAATATGAAAAAAAATACAGAAAACAAAACTATAAAAGTTAAAAAAAAATAATAAAAGTCATTTTAAAATACAAAAAAAAAAATAAAAATCATTTGAAAAAACAAAAAAAAAAAATTTTTAAATTTGCGTTCCCAACGACAATACGAAAAGTTAAACATAGAAAACAAAACCATAAAAGTTAAAAAAAAAAATAAAAATGATTTTAAAAAACAAAAAAAAAAAATAAAAAAAAAAATGGAGCCACATAGCCACTACGTCCTCGTCGTTGGTTCCGGGTTACGCTAAGGGTGGATTTAATAGAAATTGGTTTGCAAATAAATATTTTGAACAAAATAACAATATTTATGCATTTCAGCCAGTGAAATGTAAAAATACGAATATCTCATGAAAAGGAGCAGCTATGATTTTGAACCCATAAATGATGTAGAAATAGCCTATCAAAACCGATTTTGGATCCATTTTAGTCAAACTTTTCCCTGCTTGAGGACCGGTGTGCGAGATTAAAATACAATTCGAGTGCACAAAACACCAAAATGAGGCTGTATAAATGTTAGTGTACATTATACAATTTTATATAACAATAAAAATGCGCGAATATTTAAAGAAGGAAATGGCATAAATAAGAGGTACAAAAAGTCAAACCAAAAAAAAACTTGCAAAATTGTGTGATACATAATTTTAGAAAATTGTTGAATTTGTATAATATATTTGATTGTTACGTTATGTTTGTACCGTACATAAATAAAATATGTACACAAATAAATGTAAAAAAGAACGTTACAAAATAGGCAATATAGTAATAAAAAATTGTTTCATATAGTACATTTTAAAAACCTTTTCACCAACATCCTAATTTTTTAGACAACGTGCAATCAAAGGGTTATTTGCAACAAGAAAGCTTCACAAATTCCTCCAACAGATAAAAGCAGGTAAAAATGAAAAATGTTTATTCAGTATTGAATAGCATTCTTAAAAACAACTAAAAATATGTATTTCTTGAAGGAATTTAAACAATGAAGGTTTATTTTTAGAGAAAGTCGGTTTCCGTAATTTTTCAAGACTACTTTTGTACTGCCATCTTCAAGATCTTACGGTAGACATAATGTTTTAAATAAATCTTCATTTTTGACGCTTTTGACATTTTCTTAGTAAATTTGAATACAATATATTTAGAAAAATCGAACAAAATCCTGTCTGCGAATATAAGTTGTTTATTTATGTCGAGTATAAGTTGTCTATTCTTATAAATTCTTCAATGTTTAACTATTTTTAAGAAGAAAAGTTTCAATGCAATAATAAATACAAATTAGTACTAATAAATAATTTCATTTACCATGCATCAAAAAAGTTTGTTATAAAATGATGCGAAACTAACGAATAGTTGAAACATGGAGTATTAATGCTTTGTTGTGGGACGTTCAGTTGTGAGAACAAATAAAAAATACCAACTTTTTGAAAATTACATGTATTAAACATGCATTGCTATGGATTCCAAATGTAAGTACTAGGTAAAAATCAATATTATATTTGCATTTTCATGGATTCATAATTCACAACACTAATAAATCAATATTAAATTTGCATTTGCACGGATTTATTTATTATTTATTTATTTATTTATTTATTTATACATTAACGGCCTAAAGGCCTTTTACAATAATAAAATAATAATAATAATGGCTTAACAGTGCTCCAAAATATAAAATAAAACAAAAATGAATTCAATTACAAAACATAACAAGGTTCAATTAAATGAGATACTATATCAGTAGCTATTATAATAAAATATTACGGTGCAGTATAATATTTTAAGCAATGAGCTCGCAGCCTATTAATCAAAATTGGTTGTGGGATTGAACCAGATATGAGATTATAAGGAAGTATATTCCATTCGCGTCTTAAACGAGAAAGAGGCGAATGATAACCATAGCGAGATGAAGATGAAATTTCTATAAGGATACGTGGGTTTCTAATGGGATATATATTGTGCCGATAAGTAAATAACGTTGAAAGCTGATGACAGTTAATCATATTGTACAAGACTCTTAAGACATATAAAACATCGTGAAAATAATGTAAAGATTCAATGGTTGGTAGGTTAAATCTATGCGAGAGCGACGAATAGTCATGATCAATGTATGACGTTGGGGACTTGATTTTAAATGAGAGGTAACGGATCAATCTGTGCTGAACCGATTCAAGTTTCTTAATCCGAGTTTTTAAATACGGTGCCTAAACTTGAGAGCAATACAGAAATTGATCCAAACAGGATTTGTAATTTACAACGCTAATGAATCAATATATTAATATCTGCATGCACACGGATTCATAATTTGTACCACTAATAAATCAATATTATATACCCTGGTAAAAATGGAAGCGTACATGAAGAGTACGTACGCTTCGTGTACATTACGATAAGAGTACACGAAAAGTACGTACACTTAAATGCCGCATCCCGAAGTGTACAGTAAGAGTACAATAAGCGTACAGCAGGAGTGATTTTGGACATTAAGAGCGAACGTACGTACACTTAAATACCGCTTTCCAAAATGTACAATAAGAGATTTTAATAAAAAATTGTATTTCTCACTTTTTTCTTATTTTTAGTTTATTATTTAATTTTAATAATTTTAAAACTTTTTTTAAGATAAATAAAGTATCTTAAAAAAGCTGAGATTTCAAGCAGTCACCGATTCAAGTACTGTTCCTCAACACAGATGCTTTACGCGATCAACGACCGTGTTGGATACGGACCACTGGTCTATCACTATATTTATAATGTCATATGATATTTGTGTTAAAATTTAAGACAATTCTTAGTTTTATTGTTTGCATTGTTCCGTACGGATGTTCTGGAGATTAATGCTATGAGTTCTGAGTAAAATATAAATATGATTGTAAATATAAGTATGCCACACTGCGCCTATACACATATATAAATATATATAACGTAATTGCTTTTAAATATTGTTAAATAAAATATTTAATTCAAACTTATACTTGTATAAAAATTGACAAACGACACTCTATTACACGCTTTATTTCATCTTGAAGAACGCTTCATTAAGTACACTCCCGTATGCCTTGTTTCATTCCTAATAAGAATATGGTATACTTAAATATTTACACTCTCGAAGTACTTTTCCATAAGGAGTACGCGAGTACTCTTAAAATGTCCAAAAACGCTTCGTTGAAGAGTACGTACCCTTCGTGTACGTTTCATTTTTACCAGGGTATGCATTCACATGGATTCATAATTTACAACACTAATAAATCAACATTATATTCGCATTTGCACGGATTCATAGTTTGTACCACTAATAAATTAATATCATATTTGCATTCGTAAATAATCATTAATAATTTGATGATAATAATAATATACATTACATTTGCATTCCTATGAATTCAAAATGTGTAACATTAAGATCATTATTATATTTGCATTCGCTTGCACACACACACACATTCGTAATTTATAACACTATAAACTAAACATTATATTTGCATTAGATCTATCATCCGATCATACTCCCATTATTATTTATGTAAGCACCCCATAATATGGAAATTAGCTCAAATTATACTTATTCCTAAGTCGGGAAAACCAACAAATAATGTTTGTTCTTATCGACCTATCAGTCTGCTACCGGTACTCTCAAAAGTTTTTGAAAAATTATTACTTTCAAGATTAAGAAACATTATCGCTGTAAAGAAATTAATACCTAATTATCAATTTGGATTCAGACAACATCACGCTACTACTGAACAAGTGCATCGAATTGTAAATAAAATAAGTCAAGGCTTTGAAGAAAAGAAATATTGTAATGCAGTATTTTTAGACATCGCACAAGCCTTTGATAAGGTGTGGCACACAGGATTGCTTTGCAAACTGAAACAGAAATTACCTTCCAACTATTTTGTAATTATAAAATCCAATCTATTAAATAGGCATTACCATGTAAAATTCCAAGGAGAACAAACATCCCTACATACTATTACAGCCGGGGATCCGCAAGGGAGTGTACTCGGACTAACCCTGTACCTTTTATACACTGCTGACTTACCAACATCGAGTAACATCCAAAATGCAACTTTTGCAGACGATACCGCTTTTTTAGTGACAGATCGCGAAGCGGGAACAGCAACAAAGAAGCTACAGAAACACATGCAACTTGTAGAAAGCTGGTTAAAAAAATAGAGAATCAAAGTGAATGAAACTAAGTCAACCCAAGTTACATTTACATTGCGCAAGGCCACATGTCCCCCAATAATATTAAATAATCAAGTACTGCCCATGGCAGACGAAGTGAAATATCTTGAAATCCACCTTGACTAACAAGGAAAAAGCATTTATGGACCAAAAGGAAGGAACTTGGATTAAAGCTGCACAACTTGTACTGGATGTTGGAAAGAAAATCCCAACTATCACTAGAAAGACAGCCAGCAACTCCGATATCGAAATCATACAACGATTCCAGTAAAAAATATTAGGAATTATTGTGCAAGCCCCTTGGTATGTGCCAAATGAAGTGATACATTGTGATCTGAATGTAAAGACAGTGAAAGAAGAAATAAAAAGTTTTAGTGTCAAGTACCAAGAAAGATTAAAAAGACATTCAAATATTCTGGCTACAAACTTGCTGGAAACGAGAGACCAGACCAGAAGATTGAAAAAATTCAAACCGTTAAACCTGTCCAATAGGTTTTAATAAAATTAAAAATGTTTATAAAATTTAATTAGTATCACAATATGTAATTAATAATGTAAGATACTTAATAGCAGAGCCTTCAGTGGGAGGTTATTTTGCAATGCCTTAGTTAATTTTTTAATAGATTTTTTACTTATTATTCCATAGAATAGATTGTAAATACAAATGGGTTAAATAAAAAAAAAAAAAAAATATTTGCATTAGCATGGAATCAAAATTGATATGGTCATTGTTTTTATTTTTCTCAATCAATGATTCTCAATGTAAAGATTACAGTTTTAATAAAATATTATATATTTACTATAAAAAAACCCAAAATTAATTACACATTATACTTAACAAATATAATGAAAGTGTATTAACATACCAAATACGTCCTGTAATTGAAAATGTTTTAAGCGCAATGTCCAATTTCTTCAGAATTCAAACAGAAACTGAATATAAAAAAGCAGTGCATTTCCTGGGACGAAGGAACAACCTGGAAAAAATCTCTAGAACCAAAGAACTGGACAAAACGGGACGGGGAGATCGCAGTTGCCTGCGAGCCTATTTTTAATACTCTGTAATTGTAGCGCCTCGAGTGTATTCCATCTCAAACAAAATGAGGGAAAATGATAGAACCTATAATGTTTTAGGTGTGGGAAAGCAGAGGACAGAGTTTTTGATCGAAAATTTAATAAAAGTATGCTAGAGAAATGATACGGTCAAAACGTGAAGTTATCCGGCCATGTCGTTTTTTTCCGAAAATATCTTAAAAAGGACAAAGTCGCAAACGAAAAATTTGCAAACCGAATCGCAAACGTTTCAAGACCGATATGCAAAAAAATCGGAAACCTTTTAAAGGGATTTGTACATCGTATGCGGGCTGGATCTAGTAACTTTACGATAATTCGTTTATTTCTCGCATATATTTTAATTATGATACTTCGGGAAATTGCTATATATTTCTCAATTCGCAAACGAATCGCAAACGTTGGAGACCGATTGCAAAAAAATCGCAAAACCTATAAGGGATTTTGAATCGATCGTTGAAAGTTGGCCCGTCCAATCCCGTTTATCAGTAAAATAACTTAAAAACGACAAATTCACAAACGAAATAAATGGTAAGCGCTATCATTGGCCAACGAAATCGCAAACGTTTGAGACCGTTTGTCAAAAAAATCGCAAACCTTTTAAAAAGGATTTTGTATATCGAGGTGTACTGTATCTAGTAACTTTCGATAATTCGTTTAATTCTCGCATTATATTATTATGATATTCGGGAGATATTGCTCATATTTTCTCAATTCGCAAACGACATCGCAAACGTTTGAGAACGATTTGCAAAAAAAATCGCAAACCTTTTAAAGGATTAATGTATATCGAGGTGGGCTGGATCTAATTAACTTTCGATAATTCGTTTATTTTCGCATTATTATTATGATATCCGGGAGATTGTTATATATTCACAATTCGCAAACTAATCGCAAACGTTTTGGAGACCGAATGCAAAAAAAAATCGCAAACCTTTTAAATGATTTTGAAGCGATCGTGAAGTTTGGGCCGGCCATTTCGGTTTTTTCCGAAAATAACTTAAAAACGACAAAGTCACAAACGAAAAATTGGTAAAGCGCCATCATTTGCAAACGAAATCGCAAACGTATTAGAACGTTTGCAAAAAAAATCGCAAACCTTTTAAAGGATTTTTTATATCGAAGGAGGCTGGATCTAGTAACTTTCGATAATTCGTCTTTATTTTCGCATTGATTTATTAATATGCTATTCGGGATCAATTGCTAATATTTTACTACAATTTCGCAAACGAATCGCAAAAATACGTTTGAGGGACCGATTGGCAAAAAAAAAAAATCGCAATCCTTTAAGGGATATTGTATAATCGGATGTGGGGCTGGATCTATTAACTTTCGATCATACGTTTAACTTTTTCCGCATTATTTATTATGATATTCGGGAGATTGCTAAATTTTTCCTTCAATTCCGGCAAACGAATCGCAAACGTTTGAGACCGATTGCAAAAAAATCGCACACCTTTTAAGGGATTTTGATAGCGATCGTGAAGTTGGGCCGGCCATGTTCGGTTTTTTCAGATAAATAACTTACAAACGACAAAAGTCACAAACGAAAAAATAGGTAAGGTCGCTATCATTTTTGCCGCAAACAGACATCGCAAACGTTAGAGACCCGTTTGCAAAAAAATCGCAAAACCTTTTAAAAGGATTTGGTATATCGAGGGTTACTGGATTCTAGTAACTTTCGATAATTCGTTTATTTTTTCGCATTATTTATTATGGATAATTCGGGAGATTGCTATATTTTCTCAATTCGCGAACGAATCGCAAACGATTGAGACCTGTATTGCAAAAAAATCGCAAAACCTTTTAAAGGATTTTGAATAATCGAGGTGGGGCTGGATCTAGTAACTTTACTTTCGATAATCTCGTTTACTTTTCGCATAATATAAATTAATGATATTCGTGGGGAAATTGCTATATTTTCT
>JAQOWT010000243.1:0-28799 GCA_030407085.1 Trichopria drosophilae
CCTTGTTTCAAACGATATTTTTAAAGTGTATGCAAAATTGGAAATTTTAGATAAAGAATTTCCTACACAAGGTCTTCAGAAATCGTTATAAATAATGATTATTTAAAACAATGATTCAGTCGCGAATTTTTTAATAACCATATTTTTCTTATTCTCAAACAGTATTTTTGGAATGCCTTCAAAAATCTGAACTTGAGAAAGAGAATTTCCTATACAAGTTAGCGGAAATCGTTAGAAATAATGATTATTTAAACACTGATTCCGTCGATAAATATTTCAGAACCATATTTTTTTTATTTCAAGCAGTATTTTCACAGGAGTATGCCAAAATTTGATCTTTATAAAGAACTTCCTGCACACTTTATACGCATTTTTACAGCAATGGTTATAAGAAATGATTATTGAAATATGGATTCAGTCTCGGATTTTTTCAAAACAATATTTTCCTTATTTCAAACAGTATTATTGAAGTGTATTCAAAATTTGAACTTTAGAAAGATTTTCCTACACAGGTTATCAGAAATCGTTATAAATAATGATTATGTAAACAAATGCGTCCGTCGCTAAATGTTTCAAAAAACCATATTTTATTTTAATTCAAAACCGTATTTTAAAAGAGTATGCAAAATTGTGAACTTTGGTTATAATTTCCTACAAAAGTTATCAGAAATCGTTATAAATAATGTTTATTTAAACAATGATTCCGTAATGAAATGTTTCAGAACCATATTTTTTTTACTTATCAAAACAGTATTTTCCAAGCGTATGCAAAAATTCATATGTATAAAGAACTTCCTGCACACTTTATATGACCTTTTACAGCAATGGTTATAAGAAATGATTATTTAAACATGATTCCGTCGCGAATTTTTGCAAAACCATAATTTTCCTGATTTCAATCACTGAATTTTTGAAGTGTATTCAAAATTTGAAATTTGGAAAGGAATTACCTACAAAAGGTTCCCGAAATCGTTATAAATAATGATTATTTCAACGATGATTCCGTCGCGAATTTTTTCAAGAACAATATTTTCCTAATTTCAAACAGTATTATTGAAGTGCCTTCAAAATCTGAACTTGAGAAAGAATTTCCTATACAAAGTTATCAGAAATCGTTATAAATAATGATTATTTAAACAATGATTCCTCGTTAAATGTATCAGTACCATATTTTTTTTTAGTTCAAGCAGCATTTTCACAGAGTATGCAAAATTTGATCTTTATAAAGAAACTTCCTGCACACATTATACGCATTTTACAGCAAGGGTTATAAGAAATGATTATATAAATAATGATTCGAGTCTCGGGATTTTTCAAAACCATATTTTCCTTATTTCAAACAGTATTATTGAAGTGTATTCAAAATTTGTACTTTAGGCAAACGACTTTCCTGCACAAGTTATCAGAAATCGTTTTTTATAAATAATGTTTATTTAAACAATGATTCCGTCGCTACATGTTTCAAAACCATATTTTATCTTAATTAAAACCGTATTTTAAAAGAGTATGCAAAATTTGATCTTTATAAAAGAATTTCCTAAAAAAGTTAAACAGAAATCGTTATTATAATAATAATTTATTTAAGAACGATTTCCGTTGCGAATCTTTATTTTTAAAACCATATTTAGGGCTTATTTCACACGATCTTTTTAAAGAGTATGCATAATTGGAAATTTAGAAAGAATTTCCTGCACAAAGTATGCGCATTTTTACAGCAAAATAGTTATAAAGAATGATTATTTAAATAATGATTCAGTCGCGAATTTTTTCAAAACCATATTTTTCTTATTTCAAACAGTATTTTTGAAGGGCCTTCAAAATTTGAGCTTTAGAAATAATTTCTTATACAAGTTATCAGAAATCGTTATAAATAATGATTATTCAAACAATGATTCCGTCGTTAAATGTTTCAAAACCATTGTAACATGGGCTGGTAAACTTGTTTTCGACATCTGCAATGTTTCAGCTAGACACACATGCAACCATAAAACACACGTTCTATTTACACCAGCAGCCCATGTTGGACTTTCCCACATAGAAAAACGAGAAGTTTATGATACTAGTACCGATTAAGACGGACTAGACCAAGCGACAAAGAACCCTTGGCGTCATAGCTATCGTTTAAAACTTAAAATAAACTTCTCGAAGATCAAAGAAAGAAAACGAACGTCTATTGTCAATAAGATTAAACAGGAAACGTGGGACAGCTGATTATTAAGTATGACGTAATTCTCACGACAAAATTTCGAAAACAACATAGAAGGAATTATATGTGTTAACACAATAATTCCATATTTTTCTTAATTATAAGTAGCGATAACTTTCGTTATATGTGATTCTATATTATTCATTTTTCTATTCCTTGCAGTAACGAACATATTAAATAATACTTCATTTTACTGGTCTTATTACAAACGCAGCTACGCCCTATTATTGCCATTATTGTTAATATAATATATGCGCCGCGTTAATTCGTATGAAACCATAATTAGGATTCTTAATTCAACTAATTATAAAAATAATATTATCCTGTTATACACACACATATATATATATATATATATATATTACTATAATATATTTGCGAGCGTTGCGCTGCCTGGAATTATAATTAGGTTTATCAAGTCACCTAATTATATACTATAATATTTGCGAGCGTTGCGCTGAGTTAATTTGAATGGAATTATAACTAGAATTATTGACTCAACAAATTATATTAATAATATTATCCTATTATACATATATATTACTACAATATTTTGCGAGCGTTGCGCTGTGTTAATTGGAATGGAATTACAATCAGAATTACTAACTCAACAAATTATATTAATAATATTATCCTATTTTACATATATATTACTATAATACTTGCGAGCGTTGCGCTGCGTTAATTCAAATAGAATTATAATTAGAATTATTAATAATATTACTTTCTTATTTTTACATATAATAATATTTGCGACCAGTGCGTCTACAATTATCATTTATTACAGATGTAGTTATTAATAACAAATCGGAGATCGTTAGGTGGGAGGAATGACAGAGCTATCTTTCCTTTCATTTTCCTAGGGCATTAGGTCCGCCCATTTTCTTCCCATTTATCCAATCTAAGACACAGTTCTTCCACCTCCACCAATGTAAAACCTTAAAATGTAAAGAAGGGGAAAACTCGAACTCGCAACCGAGTCGACGAGTTTGAGCCCTGGAAAAGAAAAGCCAGTTCTTCTTTACTCGTCTCTTCTCTATTTTCAACTAAAAATTCTAAAATTCGGTAAGACAAATTTTATATTTCACTTTTCAAAGAGAACTGCCTTTCTTCTTTTCCTCTTCCAAACCTTATTTTACTTTCCAACGATCTCTGACCGTGGATGCCGGACAATATCCGAGGTACCACTAGGAGACCGTTTTCCTCTTTAAATCCTTTACAACTTTTCTTTCCAACGATCTCTGACCGTGGATGCCGGACAATATCCGAGGTACCACTAGGAGATCGTTTTCCTCTTTAAATCCTTTACCACTTTTCTTTCCAACGATCTCTGACCGTGGATGCCGGACAATATCCGAGGTACCACTAGGAGATCGTTTTCCTCTTTAAATCCTTACAACTCTTCTTTCCAACGATCTCTGACCGTGGATGCCGGATAATGTCCGAGGTACCACTAAGAGGTCGTCTCCAATATTAATGCCTTCCAACTTTTCTCCATTTCTTAAGTCGTCCTCCCAACGAACTCATAATCAACTGAAATTATAATTGTTATCATAAAAATAAATATATTGTTGTTTGAATAGAAATAATTTTCCAATTGTTTTATTCCACAATTTTTCCCTAACCCGGTCGTCCCAAGGTAAGAGGGACGGATTCAATTTTTAATCATTCGTTGTTTTCCTCACAACGTAGTCCTTTTTCGCTGGACGTGACAAAGGACTTAATTTTTGGCGCAGTCGGTAGGACCGGGTTTGAAAAATTGTGGATGAATCGAATAATATGTTCTAATCTTATAATTTCTTACAGGAATATAATGTAGTTGCAACCTGCTAATTAATATTATATGTATAATAAAGTTTTTTCCCTTTCAGACAAATTACAGTGAAAAAAAAGGGTGTTTTAGCTATTCGACATAGCCAGTGTTCAAGTGCTAATATACTATTTCGCGTAAAAATAATATAATAAATCGCGAAGCTGCCAAGAGCAAAACCGCCGCTGAGTAAAGTCGACGCGCACACGCGATCGAAGTACCAATATTAAATTGTTACGAAGTTTTAATTTCCGCGCTAAAATAATAAATCGCGAAGCCGCCGTAAGAGCGAAGCCGCCGCAGAGCGAAGTCGTCGCGCACACGCGATCGAAGTACGAATATTAAATTATTAAAAAGGTTTAAATTTTCCGCGCTAAAATAATAAAACGCGAAGCCGCCAAAAGAGCGAAGCCGCCGCCGAGCGAAGTCGTCGCGCACACGCGTTCGAATCACAAATATTAAATTGTCAAAAAGTTAATTTCCCGCGTTAAAATAATAAATCGCGAAGCCGCCGTAAGAGCGAAGCCGCCGCAGAGCGAAGTCGTCGCGCACACGCGATCGAAGTACGAATATTAAATTATTAAAAAGGTTTAAATTTTCCGCGTAAAATAATATAAACGCGAAGTCGCCGAAAGAACGAAGCCGTCGCCGATCGAACAAAACTTACATTATATTGTATTAGATGTGATAATGATGATAATAAAAAAAAAAAAAATAAATTAAAACACGAAGTCTCGCGAAGTCGTGTAATAACTAATGATAGGGAATAGGAAAATTAAAGTTAATTTCAGCTTCTTAGTAAACTTATGAATGCGTAATTATAAGCTATACATTTAACAAAAAGAACGGTCAGTTCCGCAAACCTATTTCTTAAAACTATTATCAAAAATCCCAAGCAGGTTGCAACGCGTTTCAAGCTTTACATACATACATATATATATATGTATATATATATAACTATTTACATGTGCAAATTTAATTGTAACTTCGAGAAATCGTTATGCCCACTGCGAGTACAACCCATTTTTTTTTCTCTTCTTAAAGCGTGATAAATGAGTGAAGACGGTAAACTCACTCGCAATAAATATAAAAATCTTAGCGAAGAAGAGAGAAAAACCGCGCTAGTAGATGGATTACCTCAGGTGAATCAGCGAAACTTAAACAGTATCGAAAGTGAACATATAGACCCATTTCAAGCTTCCAGGACGTTATCATATTCTCCTGCGAAACCTGCATATTCCGAACAAAACTCAAATCCGGTTCCTGAGTCTGTCGTAGAACTAACTCCATTTGGAAATCAATCGGATAATTCCAGTGAAGATCTGGAAAATTTAAACCAGTCCTCGTTTTCACTTTATTCAGCATCTACGGGTAAATACGAGTTTAACGCCTCCGCAATGGCAAGTAACCAATATTTAAGCATCCGAGATGCAGCCGATACAATACCTGTATTCTCCGGGTCTAGAGATGGATACACTTATACGGAATTCGCGACAGCTTGTAGTAACGCCTTAAAAATGATACCTAATGCAGCAGAACGCGCGCTCACCAAACTAACTCTTACTAGATTAAAAGGTGAAGCATATCGCACCATGCTTGGCAAAGATCCCGATACTATATCCGAGATGTTGAATATTCTAAAAGGGATTCATGGATCCCACATTTCTACAATAGAGGTATACGGAGAACTAGCTCTTTTATGCCAAGGAAATTCGGAACCTGCTGCAAGTTACTTTAATCGTGCCCGAGCAATCGGCTACAGATTGAAAGAAGCCTACAGACAAGATTCTACGGAATTATCAACCGAAAAAATCGCAGAACTAGAGCTTGCCTGCTGTAAAGCTTTTATTTTAGGATTGAAACCTGAAATTAATAATCGAATGACAACGCGTGATGACTTAAACGAAGCCGGGCCCCAGGCTATACAAATAGAAATTCAAATTGAAAATCGCAAACGACTAATTCCACAAGCGACTACCGTAAACATGGACTGCAATATCTGTAATAGTAACTTACATCAAACTATGCAATGTCCAATTTTAGTTAAGGAACCAAGTCACTGTCAACTATGCGACAGCACACGGAAAGAACGCTGGCGGACCTACCCGCCTTTCCGTAGTCGAGCTGCCCCCCCACTCCTTTGGCTCGTCAGATGTCTTGAATTTGGGCGGCTGAGTCTCCCAAAAGGTTGGGCGGGCAGGTGATCCACTTCGTGGGAAATCTGCTGCCACAAATAAAGGGCGAGCCGCGCGCGAACGCCTTACAGTCAAATATTGCATCATAGACGTATATGAATGCCATAAAATAACTATTTACCATTCTGTCGGGTTCCGAATAATAGTTTTGTATTTTAGTTTTGGCTATTTATATAAATAAGAGTATCAATATCTTATTGTTATAAATTATTGCAATAAATTATTGTTATTAATTTATAGCAATGAAAAAGAATTAAGTACTTTTGTAGTAAGATTTGCAAAAAAGTTGCCACTTATTAAATGACGTTAAGCTATAGCTATAAAAAAAACGACTGCACTGCTATAGTACTATTACGAAAAAACTACTAAAAACTACTGCAATATAATAGTGACACTACACAAATGAGTAGTATATTCGTAATACTACTAGTAGTGCAGTAGTTTTTGTTACTAGCTTATAAGCTCAAAGAAATGACTGATCAGAGGGTTTTTGATGTCGCTGAATACGAATCCGGTATTAGTTTTTCAAAATTCACAATGTCGGAACTGAGATAGTGGACAAAAATTCCAAAGATTGATCTAATATCACAAAAAGAACTACTCGGGGGTTTTTGGGGTTGCAGATTTCGAATCAGATATTACTTTTTCAAAATTCAGTAAAGCTATACAGATATGTATTACTATTTATTAAAAATTCTGTATCAATTTTTTAGGAAATTTACCATGGTCTTAAAAAGTAAACTTATTTTATATCTCAAGATTTCCAAAAAGAAAACCAATATTCAATTTATTTACCCAATGTAGAAATATAATTTATATATCCAAATGTAAGGAAACCAAAAATACAAATCAAATTTAGTTCGAAATCTAACAAGTATAACTTTATGTAGTAGTATTAAACAATAAGTAAAGCTATACCGAAGTTTATTTGCTAATGAATTATATACACGTTTATGTAGAATGTTGAATAAAACAAATGTTTAACCCTTTGAAGGGTACATTTTTGTTTACACGGAAATCAGCTGAAATTTGTTACTTGGGGGTTTTTGGGTCGCTGATTACGAAACTGTTATTAGATTTTCAAAATTCAAAATGGCGGATTCAATATGTCGACAAAATTTATTTTCCAAAATTTTCAACATTTTTTTTTGAAAAAACTAACGTGCGAAAAATTGTGAAAAAATATATATCTTATAAAACTATGTATAAAGAATGTGTAGAAAAAATTTCAGAGTCCCAGCTGTCTACATTTCGGAGAAAACGATTTTTTTCTAAAACATACGCGTTTTTTCACCATTAATTATTTATAACAAACATGTAAATAAATAAATTTGTGCAATTTTTCACTAAATTCTAATAATTTATACTCCCAAGAGTCAAGAAAATATAGATATGCTCATATAAAATTAAAAAATAAATTAAAAAAAATAAAAAAAATTAGATAAAAAAGGTGGTAAATATTTTTACCACCCCTCCTAAAAAGGTTAAACTATAAAAAAAAAAAAAAAAAAAAAAAAAAAATTCAAAATGGGAAATCCAAAAGAGCAGATCGAACAATGGAGTCGTTATCAGCGATCCCAAAAACTATTTAATACAGGGTATGACGAAAATTAAATTACTTTTAAAATGTCTGGTCTTAAACAATTAAAAGGCTTTTAAAGTTATGTCGTTAATATTGACATGTATGCGGATTTCGATTCAACTATTTCTCTCATAATTCTCATTAATTTCCGTCATTTCTTATTTTTAGCTTATATAAAGCTTATATGTTTAAATGCAACTCCTATGAAATCATGATTTTTATGAATTGAAATATCGAGAAAATCAACGTACTCGTAAAAGAATATGGATTGCAATACTCACTTTTTTTATTGTCCATGTAAAGACCACGAAATCTTAAGATCTATGAAACTGAAGAAAAGGGTATGATTAAAGGTAGGAGAGGGATTCCAGTCTTACTTTATTAGTGTCTTATATTATATGCATTCATTATACAGTTAATATTAATACGTGTAATCATTCATACATTTTCTCAATAAACTACATTACAAAATAGTTTGTGTAATTTTTAAGCAGATTGACTTAATTACATTAATAGCAGTTATTAAAATAAATTCACATTCACTTTAAACTACACATGTCCCGATAAAATGCGCTATTATAACATAAATCTCGTCGCAATATACTGCGTTTCTTCTTTTACGATAAACAGGCACGGTGTTGTATTTGGCAATTCTTTATATTTCACCGTTTTTGTCTTATGTACTTTATGAACAACGAATGCATGAACATGTTCATCAAAACTAATTTCTTTATAAATATTCATAAAGAACGCAATGTCATCATTTATTTTAAAAATTTTTATAATTTCACCAAATTGCTTTTCAAGAGTATCTATATTTGTAACAAGGAATGTGCCAATTTTATACGAAGTTCCGCTAATTTCAACTTTAGTAAAAAATGTATTATCTTTACACTGGGTATGGAGTTCAGGTACACAACCGCTGTTATCGAGAGATCCAAACGTAATGAAGTGTTCGAATTCCAGACTGTTTATCATTTGGCACATTTGCAGCATTTGCTTGGTCGCAATTGTTTTCAACAAATTTTTGCTGCAAGAGGTCGATTGAGCATTTGATTTCAACTGTCGATGACGAGCTTCACAACGCATGCTGGAGTAGTGTATACATGGTCCATTAGCTAATAACAAATTTGGATAGTGCGTTAATATGTGAAATTTCGGTTTTAATTGACTGTATAAAGTTACATATAATTTGTTATGTTTTTCAATCAATATTTTTAATACTTTGGCATCAGGACGTGTTATGCGAGGTGAAGTAACAATGTCCATAATTTGTCTCAAGCATTTGTAAAGTTGCCAGTGCTCATCGCAATCTGGAATTTTGTCCCCAATTAGCAACCCGAAATAGCGCACAAAACACAGCATTTCTGATGCGGACATTTTCAATGTTGTGCTGGTTTTTAATCTGTTGACGGTCAATGGTGGAGGTCGGTTTGAATTTTCAATATAACCAAACTCAAAATTTGCTAGCCTTGTATTTAAATCTTGTAGGGAAAAATATTCTTTCTTAAAGACGAACGTATTTATTAAGGCATGCATGTCGTATGATGCAACACCCTCAAAAACATCATGCATTACGTCGACGGTTACGTTGTCAAGAATATGAAAATCGGATATTTCGTGGAACACACACTTTTCTTTGATGCCGGTACTTGAAGGATCGTTACTTTTAACATCCTCTTCGTAATTTTCACGAGTTCTTAATGTAAACACGTCTTCTACACCTAATGTACGTACTATCTCGTTATCTGTGATGTTACATATTCTGCAAAAATGTGAACTTGTAAAAGACTCAACAAAACCAAACAACCCATTTAAGCCCAAATTATCTCCTAAAATTAAAAGCAATTGGAATTTAACATTGATTGTTTCATTATCTACATTGATATGAATGCCACTATTTTGAACAAAATTTATTTCAGCGATGAGTTTTTTGAAGACTTTTGAATTGCTGGACATTTTTTTATCTTCAACATTAATCAATGTTGAAAATAGTATGCTACTTAAGCGTGAAGCAATGTGATTAGGCAGACATGCAATATACGCATACACTGCTCCAAATTTATTTTTACCCGCGTGACTGCCGAGAGCATTTCCGACTTCCAGATCGTCATAAAATAAGAAAATAGGAAGAAGGAATCCTTCGGCACTCTTTTTTGCGTATTTTGTCAGCCATAAGTCACCTTGAATTATATTTGATATTATATTTTTTTCTCTTTTTAAGCTCTCCATATATTCGACGATCTGTCGGAATACTCCGGGAATTTCCAAAAAAATTTTCAAAGTTTTACGTAATGGAACATGGATTGCATATAGTGGCTGTGGTACAAGAACTGATTCATTTTCCACAATTTTTTCTATGAAAGTGTCTCCAATAGAAAATTCTTCATATTTAATGAATCCTTTTTTTTCTAATAAATTGAACCTGAGCCTTTCCGTTCGTACATCATTAAAAACATTCTTGTATTTGTCAATGATTTTTGTTAAATCACACTCCTTCGTGGTACTATTTCCTTGCAGTAATTCCAGCAATTCTTTTTCTAACTGAGGCAAATAAGTATTTTTCAAAAAATTACGTACGTGATCAACAACGACTTGCACAATATTTCGAGGTAGGTTTGGGTCACCGTACAGCGCTAGAATAAATGTAATTATATGCTGGAGAATGTTTGGATCCATTTTTAAAAAATTATAATTATAATTGTATAAAACTATACATATACAACTTTAATACTTGAACGTAAACTATCTCAAACGCTTGAAAGCAATATATGAAACGCTTATCAATTAAATAATCACTTATCCATAAAACACATGAAACATGAAACACTTATCCATAAAACACTTATAAATTAAATAATCTCCTTATTTCTACTACGAATTTTACAGCGTTTACACAAGGTTTGATAGGATCATAACCATGTTGTCCATAAATTAGTTTATGGATGATGTGCCACACATAATCGCACAAATATGGCCACGTATTCAGTGCAACCAAGCACTTGAAGCAGGCTTCGATAGCTTGTAAAGGTCCAGCACACAAATACAGTTCCCCGTTCAGCACAACGTAAGAATGTCCAACTTCCAGATTGTCCCCGCAGAACACTACGTATGGGTGAACTGGAAGGCCACACGATTTTAATACTGCCTCGTGCTCTTCCTTTGCTGTGGTGAGGTTGTTCGAATCCTAAAACAAAAACGAATTTTATGGGAAACAAAACATTCGACAATATAAAATTGGTTTGAGTAAAGTATACGTTTCCGTTTATATAAAGTATCAAAGAAAAGAAGAATGCAATTTTTGGGAAATGGTACGTTATTTAACAATTATAAATGGATAAAATATGAAAGTGTACTTTCTTTCTTGTGAGACCTTAACGCATTGTTTTCTTTAGGAAAATTAGAAGATAGTGAGAAAAGCATTTGCAAAACGATGTAAATTCAATCAGTGCTATATCCATGAATACTGAAAACGTACTGAAAATTACCTATGAACGAATTAATCTCAAGAAATAAATTTTCGTACAGTTTTATTCTAGATATTTGTTCTGTCAATACATTTCTTTCAATGTAGGAATACAGCTAAAATTATATTTAACTTTATAAATTAACAAATACCGTAAAACGGGGTTGTTTCGCTCATGTAGGGTCAAGTCGCTCAATGGTAACCTTTTTTTTTAAAAAAAAAGGTAAATATCAGTATTTCTAGAGAGAAAACTCTAAGATTTTCAATTGTTTTTATTAACAGAAGTGTCAAAGTGAATTTTGAATGTATTGAAAAAAAGGTTATCGTTCACTGAAAAAAAAGTAGTTGTTTTGACTACTTTTTAACTACTCCAAACAGATCAATAAGTCCTCAACGGAATTTTATTAGTTGCAGTGACGACCATAAAGAAATTAAGTCAATTAAAATTGGAGATTATAATAATGAAATTCTGGAAGTTAATTTCACTAAATTTTTAAAAAATTACTGGCCTTTAACCACCCACTAAACTAAAAAGTATTCTTAATGATTGAAGATCAAGAAATTAAGAAGTATTCAGACCCGAAACGTTTTTAGTTGATTTAACTTCTTTACGGTCGTAACTGCAATTTGTAAAATGTTGTTGAAGCCTATCAAAACACGTAAAATAGTAAGATTTTCTATGAATTTTTGTAGAAATTATTTTAGTGGGCTTATTTTTAGTGGAGTTATTTACGGTTCCTTTTTTATCATATTTGCATGCATCTATGAGTTTTTTTTGCATGCTATTGCATTTTTTGATCTTAAATAATTGTGAATACTGGTTAAATATTTGCAACAATCAAATCTACTACTTAAAAATAGTAAAATTAAATACATCAACAGAGTTAGGCTAACTAAAAAAGTAGTTCTTTTTACTGCTTTCCTGTCAACTACCCAATGGTAGTTGAATTTGTCAGGCAGATTTTTTTCAGTGTTGAACGACTTTACCCTACATGAGCCAAATAACCCCGTTTGACGGTACGTTTAATCACCTTTATTCGTAAAATGAACGATCTCGAAATTAAGTCCTTGTCGAACGACGTATTACTGTCTTTATTTTTATTACTTTTTGGGAGCGTTACCATCAATGGCAGTAAATAGAGCGCAATAATTGAATCATGTTTTCCTGAAAACGGCGAAATTAAAGAATTACCTATATGGCATAATCATGATACCCTTCTTTCGTCACTGTATACATTTATGCATATTATTTGTGTATATTATTCGATATTATAAAGACCTCTACCTTCCGTCACGATTTGCTTATATTCGTTGAGGAATTCCTTGACATCTTTATTTTTTGACGTTTTCGAACTTTGAACGATATGAGGTGCAAAGCCGGGCCAAGAATCAACAAATAACGTCGAATGGCACGTTAAAAGTGGGGAACTGTTTGGATTACTTGTTACGAAATTTTTAATAATGACGTTAAAATCTGATTGAAGCTAAAAAGAAATATACGAATAATGCTTTAGTCAATGAATTCGAAAATAAATCTAAATAATTATAAGAAAAAATTATAAAGTTATTGTTCGCATAATACCAGGACAAGACCGAGTGGCATTTTCAAGCATGGGAACGTTTTCAAGTAACATTCAAACCCTATTGGTTTATTTTTTTTAATTTTTGATGGCAATAATAATGCATGGCGTTCTTGGAACGTTTCTTCCCATCGACGAATAGTGTCGCTTGCCGAAAACTGTTTAGGGTTCGTCAAAGAATCCCATGTATTCAGATGTGCTGGAAGTAAAATATTACATGTGCGATTATGACTGCATATTATTTACGTTCAATTTCCTGATAAATGTCAGAGTACCATTTTCTGATGCATCATCATTTTCTATTTCTGCGGAATCAGGCTTTAAAATGCCAGCTTTTCGAAGCTGTTCCCGCAAATATTTATATGTATTGTATAGTCCTCCACGTGCGCTAATAACCGTGGAATCAGTTTCGGAGCGACAATATGGAACGTATAATAAGTCCGGGTCTAGCGACGGGAACAACTCCATTACTTCGTTACACAGTTTGACAAACGTTGATTCTTTTATTCTACGACATAAAAAAAATATGAATTATGGGGTCACGTAACGTAAAATTACTAGTATAAAATGCAAATGTATAATTGTGCCTCGAAATCAAAAAGAAAAAACCAAAAACCTAGTAAATAAGTATATATTGAAAAAAAAGTGGTAAATATAGCTGTGTTTTGGCTTCAAATGTCGGACAAATGTCGTAAAAGAATTACCCTTTTCTTCGAGTCTGATTCAAATTAAGCTTGTCTTCATTCGGTCTGTCAATTATAAGTGAAATATGTCATGGCAAAAATGATACACATGTTAGGAATTTAAAAAGTTAATTTACCAATTAATTTCTAGTCGCCAGGACATTTTTCAATTTATTCATTTCCTAATACGTTTTCATAAGGAAAAATATGTAGGTATTGAATGTTTACTTAATATATCTATAATGTTATACTTAATAAGAAATAATTAATTTATTTCAACAAAAATATATATACAAATTAGGAATTCAGTAAGTGTGTATCAATTAATTTTTTCATCACAAAATCATTTATAATGCAATTATTCTGTACTCTTTCAACCATTAGGACAATTTGAATTACAGTCAAATGATTGTGCATACCAAGAAATTATAAACAAAGTTATGTTCCATAAAAGAATAAACATTCAACGCCACTTAAGGGGAGACTGCGACATTTTCAGCTATATGAAATACACTGTTAAAAAATTTGAAAAAATGATTTCTCTAGTAACTTTCGACGAGGAATACAGTGGTGCGAAAATAGTAAGTGGAAAAAATATTTGTGTCCCATAAAGTGTAGGGTGAAAAAAATATTGTGTTTTTGAATACATGCTTTTACATTTTTCTAAATTAATTTAAAAGTTAAAAAAATTAGGGTGAACAGAAAAACACATTTTCTAAATAATTACGGATGGATATTAAAAAATCCAATTTTTTTCGAAAAAAAATTTTTTTTATGGAAGAAAGCAACGTTTTTAATAGTAAAAAAAAAACTTACATTTTTTATTCTAGTACCACTGAATTCCACGTTAAAAATTACTCTAGAAATAATTTTTTCGACCCCTGCATTTTAACGCGAAAAAAATGTTTTTTCGAAAAAATGCTTCTACATTTTTCTAAATTAATTTAAAATTTCAAAAAAATTAGGGTAAACGTATAAGTACATTTTCTACATAACTACGGATAGATTTAAAAAAATTCAATTTTTTTCGAAAAAAAAATTTTTTCTATGGGTCAAAAACATTTTATACACTTTTTATTCTAGCACCACCAAAGATGTAATTTTTTCTATTTTTTTAAAGGTGTATTTCACATAGCTGAAAATGTCGCAGTCCCCTTAAGAAAATGTTTGAACTAAAATCAATCATCCGTAAGGAATCATTACGCATGACATTTTCTGCATACAAAACATCCTCGTATAAAACATTTAAAAATTAAAAAAATATATGTATGTATGTAAATGATGCAAAGAAAAAGTAACATTTGATTTGTAGTAGTAATAATAATTAAAACCATATTCATGATACCAAAATATATTTTCGACAATTTATCAATTCTTATTGATTTCCTTGCAAGCAATTTTTCATACAATCAAGTAAGACATTTTAGGGTCAATTTTCAATAGAAAACATGGATATAGCCACATTTATAAGAAAAGAATGCCTAAAAAATATTAAAAATCAACATTCAACAATGTTACACTTTTTATTCTAGCACCACTGAATTCCTCGTAAAAAAATTACTAAAGAAATAATGTTTCCAAATTTTTTAAAGGTGTATTTCATAGAGTTGATTTTGAAGGTGGTGCTTCCCCTTAACGTACTTGAAAATGTAGCAGAACCCTCCCCTTAAGAAAATGTTAGGAATGAAATAAATAATCTATAAGGAACCATTACACATAACTTTTTTTATCGAATCAGAAATATGGAATGAGATTCTTTGTATAATACATTCGCATCTAAATTTGATTCTCGATGACTAATATATTTACTTTATGTGTGGAATTTTTATAGTGTTGCTGACTAAAATGTATATTATAAATGTAAATATAGCAGAAATGTAATGTGACACTCTTCGTATAAATGTTTTATATGAAGAATGTCATATTTCATTTCTGCTTCGATAAAGACCTGTCATGTGTAATGATTCCTTATAGATTATTTATGTCAAACCGAACATCATTTTCCTAAGTAGCAGTAATTAAACTGTTAGTAATGAAGAATGCTAATCCATTCTACTCATCACTACTGAATTTCACACATAAAATATACATTTAAGTCAGCGATACTGAAATTCAGATGTAAAGGTTTTATACGAAGAATGTTATACCACATTTCTGCTTCGATAAATAAATCTCATGTTTAATGATTGCTTAGACTATTTATTTCAATCCTAGAAAAATTTTTTTAAGTGGAAGTAATTAAACTGTTACTAATGAAGGACTTAATGCATTGTAGTCATCACTACTAAATTTCACACATAACATATTATTTTTAGTCAGCGATACTGAAATTCAGATGTAAATATCTTATACGACGTATGTCAAATTACATTTTTGCTTCGATACAGATCTGTCATGTGTAATGGTTCCTTATAGCTTATTTATTTCAGCCTAACATTTCCTTAAGTGGCAGAAATGAAACATTTTTTTAAACACCTAATACATCCTGATTATCACTAGCGAATTATAAAATATCATAACATATACATAAAGAATACAGAAAACAGAAAAATATAAATATTATATACGCAGAATGTTTTATTATATTTTCATTATATGCAATTTTTCATCTACAATAGAATTAATTTTTTAAATTGATTATCTTTACTTATTCCTACTTGTAACACAAAAATTCTGATAACGAATTCATATGGCCTTATGGATTTTATTTAATGCACAGTTAGTGTTCAACTTCAAATTTTGTCGAACATGAATATGATATTTATACTATGCAAATACAGTATCATACACATATGTATCGATTTTTACATTTGAAAATAGTAATCATAAATATCTGTCAAATTTCTGGTCTAACATAACATTTGCACCATTTTAATCGCTAAGTATGACAATCCTACTTACAAATTGCAAACCATTGCCACATATATAATATACGAATTAAATTCTGTTCGTTTTTGATTATTATAACTTACTTAAATGTGACAGGATCTTTTGATAATTCTCTCATGATTATCAATTCTTTCAGTCTGGCATAGTCGACTCCTTTACCGTGAAGGAATTTTCCTAATATGATCCTTCCACTTAAATTTGACGGGTCATTTAAAAACTTAAATAAGTCATTATTTTTGAATGAGAAAGTATCATCTGAAAGTGTTAAATATATACATATATATTATAAAAGATTGAAAAATAAATATTTATTAAGAAATAAAAATAATGGTTCAAACTTCTTATGTTCCTAACAATCGGAACGTCTGTTTCATATCGAGGTCTTTTTACCACTTGGGTATCAGCATTATTGTTATTTTCTGCAAACAAAATATTACATATTCTGTACAATCATTAAGCATTTTTAAAACTATACATTTGTAACAGAATATTACCGAAGTCACTTTCTCTAACTGACATGACTTCATCAGTGGAATCATCTGCAACTTCGGAATCGATTTCCATTGCACTCATGATCTATCTTTTCTTTTCAACATAAAACACATACTATGAAATACATCGCCAATAACATAAAAGTTTTAAAAAGATTATGTTTATAACTGTTGCAATGTTAGTTATAGGTTAGGGAACGAAAAGTAGGTGTGTAGATTAAAGTAAGGAAAAATTTAAAGTATATAACATAAATAGTAAGAATAAATTTTGTTTGGAGATATATTTGAATACTTACTGCAGAAATGATGTCACATTAATAAATCCACATGTCAAAACAAAACTTCGTGTCACTATATATGTGTTCACATATGTACGTATACCGGTATGTAGCTCGATATGCCGGATGCCGCCAACGTTGCCAACTCTTGGTATGTATAATACCTCACATAACAGGTGGCGCTCTCGCCTACACTTTCGACAACTAACTCACTCAATTTGGGCGACCAGTTCTCCCAATTTGCGAGAGAAGCTTTTCCACATGAACGTTGCCATGCCGAACTATGATTGGCAACGCTGCCGGCACTATTGGGTGATTCGATCTCACAACGTTCTTTCCGTGCACACAGCATACAGCCAAGACCTGCCAGAAACGTGAGAAGTCCGGAAATCGAGAAAATCTCGAAACTCAGGGAAAACGCGACACATGTCAATTATGCAACAAAAATGGACATTTAGCCCGTGACTGCCGAACCCAAGGAAAAAGATGTCAATATTGTAACCAACTAGGCCACGCAGCTAGAGTATGTCCCAAGCGACTTTCAAATCAAGTCTGCGACCTATGCCGGCGCACCGGACATTTAGCTCGTGACTGTAATTACGGAACTCCAGTCAGAATTTTACAACCCAGTTGTCAAGTTTGCGGGAAACTTGGTCACACTTCAAATTATTGTAGGGTAAGCCCACCTTGTCAATATTGTATGCAACAAGGACACTCTGCGAAAAATTGCCCACGAATATCAGAACAACAATTACCGCGCTGTCAGTACTGCAATCAGAGTGGACATACGGCAAACCAATGTTCCCAAATATCCAAACGACAAGGGATCCGAGAAGCCTGCAGTTATTGCAAGAAACCTGGCCATACTATAGAATCATGTTTTGCGCGAAATCGGCAAACCAAAGTCTCTAACAACGGCCCACGAAACTCGGGAAACTTTCCAAGCCTCCCTCGTCGGGAGGCCATGCAACCTCAAACATCGCCGCGTGCCAACATTCGGATGATCGAATATCCCATGGAACAGGAATAATACAACCAGTGAAGCTAACCATAGATCGAGAATCTCCATCTATAAGGATAAACTGTCCCGATCCAATAGTACTATTATTAGATTCGGGAGCTGGCCCATGTATAATTAAGCAAAGATTTATCAATCCAAAAACAATCGATCAAACTCATGTACTTAAATTACTCGGAATCTCACCACAATATGTACCTACCAAGGGACAAACATTCTTAACCATATTTGATTACCAAGTAGAATTTCATGTGGTATCAGACGACTTTCCAATTTATCAAGACGGAATCATAGGGACATCGTTTTTATCCCAACACAAGGCTAAGATTAACTGGGAAAAAAAATGCTTAGAGCTCGGCAATTACGAGTACCCATTTTTTACCCCACCTCCTGCCTTTGTTATACCTTCACGATCTAGACAGATTGTTTACACACGAGTAGCAAACAGCGAGATAACGCATGGTTATATGCCTTTAATAAACTTGCCTAAAGGAATATTTATGGGAAATGCGATAGTAGAAAACCGGAATGGAAAAGCTTATGCACCATTAATCAACACAACGGACGTGCCCTTTTCTTACTTACCCGTTCGGATCACACTAGAGGAAGTAAGTAAAATAGAATGTAACGAAACAAAACTTACCAAACGGAAACGTGTCACTCGTCGTAGAAAAAGGGCTAGACTAAAAATATCATCTACTAGGATACTCAAAATACAACCTGTATCCCGCCAACAGAAAATTAAGGAACTGCTGCGTTTGGATCATTTGAATCAAGAAGAACGTGAAGAAATAGACATCTTACTAACCCAAAGCGCAGACAGATTCTACATACCAGGAGAGTCTCTACCTTCAACGCATCTAACACAACACGAAATTCGTACAACCGACGAAGTACCTATTTACAAACGCCAATACCGTTTCCCTAGAAATTTGCGAGAGGAAATTAATCGCCAAGTTGAAGATTTACTGATGAACAATATAATCCAACCGTCACAATCGCCCTACAATACTCCTATTTGGATTGTTCCAAAAAAAGAGGATAGCAAAGGAAACAAAAGATGGCGATTAGTATTGGATTTCCGAGCACTAAACGAGAAGACTATCGGTAACGCATATCCGTTACCTAATATCTCAGAAATATTGGATCAACTAGGAGGAGCCCAATACTTCTCAATATTTGATCTTGCATCCGGTTTCCACCAAATTCCAATGAGCAAAAGGGATCAACATAAAACTGCATTTTCCACTGACCTCGGTCATTGGGAATTCGCAAGAATGCCTTTCGGTTTAAAAAATGCTCCGGCCACGTTTATGAATTTAATGAACGTAGTATTGACCGGACTACAAGGAATAGAGTTATTTGTATACTTGGACGATATTGTAATATATGCCAAGACTCTGCAAGAACACCGCAAAAAGTTCTTGAATCTTGTACACAGATTACGGGAAGCAAATCTGCAACTACAAGCAGATAAATGCGAATTCTTGAGGCACGAAGTTACATATCTTGGTCATTTAATCACCCAAGAAGGACTTAAACCAGATCACAAAAAAATCGAAGCAGTTGCAAAATTTCCAACTCCCAAAAACGTCAAGGGCATTCGAGAGTTTCTAGGTCTCACAGGTTATTATCGACGATTTATCGATAAATACGCCAGAATTTCAAAACCACTAACTAAACTATTGGAAAAGGATCGACTGTTTGAATGGACGGAAACTCAACAATTGGCTTTCGACACACTTCGTCAGAAATTGTGCGAAGAGCCTGTACTCCGATATCCAGACTTTGAAAAACCTTTTGTAGTTACCACCGATGCGAGCGGGTATGCAATCGGTGGAATTCTTAGTCAAGGACCCATAGGCTCAGATCGTCCTTGCGCGTATGCGTCAAGGGTGCTAAACGCAGCTGAACTTAACTATTCAACTTACGAAAAAGAAGCTTTAGCAATAATGTTTTGCGTCCAACATTTCAGACCCTATCTTTACGGCCAGAAATTTACTATCGTAACCGACCATCAGCCGCTAGTATGGATGCGAACCTCTAGAGATCCCACGTCTCGCCTCACGCGATGGCGACTCAAACTAGAAGAATATGAATTTGATATAAAATATAAAGCGGGAAAAAGAAACGTAAATGCTGACGCCTTATCACGCAACCCAGCAGTTGAAACGATCTCTACCATCCCCTCGGAAATGCTAGGGCTCGACGATGCATTTCCTCACTCAAATGTGGCGAATGAACGTAAAACAACTGAGAAAATAAAAACCATACGTCAGGATTTGCCAACTAGGCGTTCTAAAAGGATCAGTAAACCTTCAATAATCGGACAACAGTATCGAAAGAGTATCGACCAAAAGAAGGAAAAAGCCATAAAAAAGGCTAACAAGGAATCACTGCCAACTAATTCGGCCAGTAAAAATAGTAAAGATATTGATGTTGTAGATCCACCTTCTGAAGCTATTCTCACGCCAGACTGTGGTCCAAATTGCGGACGACCACAAATAGAAACCGATGTCCCAGCTACCGAAATCAATGCTGCCGACATTGAGGAAATTGGTTCTGAATACCACCTCATAAATGGTGAAAAGGAAAATAACCACCTCCACCATTCGGAGGACGAATTAAGTGACAAGACAAGAAATTGTACGGATCAAGAAAGTGAAGACGATGGTGAATTAGACACGATAGAGAAGCTCATATCAAGCCAAAACATTTTTGAAACACGAGATAGTTTGATGATACGTAAAGACAATTCTGTATTTTTTTTTGATGAAGCCGGAAAGCCGATTGGCTCCGGTACCCAAGAATACACAAGGAAACGAGATCTAAGCGATTTCGGTCCCGGAGTAATTAGTACCATAAAACCCTTAAGGTTAGGCACCAAACAACATTTCGGCTTCTATTTGCCAGCTCTCAACCCCAATCTGGACATGAACAAGTTCCTAGCTGCATTTCTCAGGTGCAGCAAAAGACTAACTGAATTCCTGGAATCGTACAAAATTCAAAGCTTAAGCATCCCTTGCATCGATTTCCCCAACCGAGCAGATTGGCACAAAGCCCAAGAAATCTTAATATCGCGTCTTAAATCAATTGACACTAAAATTTACATATGTTTAGGGTTAGTAAAACAACCTCAGATTTCAGAGCGATTTGACCTCATCAAGGAAATGCATAATTCAGTAATAGGGGGTCACAAGGGAGTGACTAAAACCTACCATCTATTAAGAAGAAATTATTATTGGGAAAATATGAAGGAGGATATACAAGTCTACATAGGACAATGCCTCCAGTGCAAATTAAAAAAATTAGTTCGCGTAAAAACTCGCATGCCTATGGCTATAACAGATACTCCCGGCACCGCATTCGAAAAGGTAGCACTAGATCTAGTCGGACCCTTTCCACCTACCGATAACGGAAATCGGTGGATTTTGACAATGCAATGCCTGCTTACGAAATACTTTATAGGAGTAGCGTTACCCGACGCAACCGCCCCCACTGTAGCGGACGCGTTTCTAAAACGACTCGTATGTGTATTTGGCCCCCCAAAAATAGTTTTAACTGATCAAGGTAAAAATTTTTTATCAAATCTGATTAAAATATTAGCCAAACGACTTCGCATTCGACAATTAAGGACCACCGCCTTTCATCCTCAAACTAATGGATCTTTAGAACGATCCCACACTACGCTCGTGGAATACCTACGTCAATTTATAGATAAGGATTATGAATGGGATAACTGGGTGGAACTTGCGATGTTCTCATACAATTCCAGCGTCCACGAAGGAACCAAGAGAACACCTTTCGAATTAGTATACGCGAAAAATCCGATAATCCCCTCTGATCGACCCCTTCCCCAGTATGAGCGAATAGAAACATATGATAATTATCTAGTAAGGTTACTCGTTAGATTAGACGCCCTTCACAAAGAGGCACGCGAAAATCTTCAAATAGCAAAAGGAAGATCAAAACTATATTATGACAAGAAATTACATCCTGTCGAATTTGTTGCCGGAGATTACGTATTTTTAAGGAAGGGTATCAAATTCGGAAAATTGGGTGACTTGCAAGAGGGACCTTATCGAATTCTCGAAGTGTTTAATGATAAGAATATCAAATTAAAAATCGGAAGGAAGGAAATGATCGTGTCAGCTGATCGTCTTATACCATCCGCCGCCCGAGAGCCCGACTCACGGCTCCCTAATGTTCAACATTGATTTGATACTAATCTAGTTTTATTCCTTTGTTGTTTGTTTAGTGAAAGAAAAAAGGAGAATTGAACTTATTGATCGTCGATTTTTTTTTTCTACATATATCTATATATAGACACATACTGAGTAATTGCATGTATATACGTGCGTAAGTGTATACGTAAAGATACTTATACATTTGTACATACCAATATTTGTATAAATATATCTAGATATATTATAAAAAGAAAACAGACGAGAGAAATATGGAAGATAAAGGGCACATCATATACGCCGCAGGAGATGAACCCCCGGCGTCGCGCTTAGACGCACAACTTCATAGGTGGAGAATTCCCCACCTTAAGGGCCAGGGGCCCAAGGCCAGGAAAAAGGGAGTACGGGAGCAAAAATGCCGTTCTAGGAGGAACGAAGTCGCTGCAAGAGATCAGGTTTTAGCCGATCTATATGAAGACAATCCGGAACCTTCCTATGCACGTAGCCAACCACAACGCAGGACTACCGGGCAGTTGCCCGCAAAAGGAGACGGACGTAAAAAGCATCCTCGCAGAAAAGCTATTCCACTAAGGGAAATCAATTCAGGATCCGATAAGCGGAATGCATCCGGTTACAGTCCTCATCGAACGCGGAAGGACAAAAGATCTCCGCTTCCTGAACACAAAGAGAATGAAATCTCACATCTGAAACTAAAGGATACCGGGGCCATCCCGAAAGATTCCAGCTATTTACGACGCTCAAACGTACCAGTTTATGATGATACTGTAGAAGATCCCTCACTACCGACTAGAGGGGACTTGAGGAAATGTAAACGGGCAACTCTCTACGTTGACCTGAAAGATCCATATTTTGGATTGAAAAATATGCGACCAGAACAATTGCGTGATCATGCGCCACCAAGACCACCACCTCTACCCTTTCCAGAAGAACCTTGGGAAACTGCGAGCATGCAAGGAGATGCATGTACCATTCCAATGTCAACGCCGCCTCGTATGCCCATTTCATTGGAAAACGAACCGTCATCTACGCGTGACTCCATAGAGATAGTTGGTTGTGCGAAACAATACATTGTTTTAGAAAGGTCAAATTGGGTGTCCGATACTAGCAAGGACTCAGAAATCGAGAAGAACATTGGAGCCACATTGGGCATCGAAGAAAAACGAAATCCAACCCCTACGAGTGAAATCGTTGAGTTCCAACCGTCGATGCCAATCACCGATGTGAAAGACTTATCCATGATATCTGATCATCAGATGTCGGAAGACTCACTATCGATCGACGAACATGGATCAGAAGCCTCGGGTCACAATAGTATATCCAACAATGATGTTGTAAGAACTATAGACCATCTTCTTAAAACCATCAGTAACGATGTGGAAAAGAACGTGAAACCAAAGGAATTATCACCAAAAATGCGTCTAACTGGAAAAGCGAGAAAAAGATACCAAAGGGTTCGACAGTTTTTGAGCAAAAGTAGCTCCAGAACCTCTTCAATGAATAGCCTTTCGGAACAACGCCCTCTGCCTCCCGTTCACGCGGATTTCATTCCAAAATTTTGTCCCGCCTGCGGATTCGGTATGTCCCTAGTATACGAGATAGACAAAGATTGCAAATTCTGCCCCAAGTGCGGTCACCGACTAAATTAAATATCACCTGACTAAAAGCCTATTCGAAGGAAGCTTGCATAGATCGGAATAATTATGGATAAAGAGACATACAAGATACAACGCACTTACGAATTAATTGATAACATTAGACATATATATGACTTCAAAATGACGATTAATAACACTAACAGACAGACGTACGTATTCATTAAGATTATTATATCACTCGAATGTTTAGTTGTTATATTTACGTATTTTTCACCATTTATAAATTTAGATTAAATATATGTATATGTAATTCCTTGTTGTTACGTAGCAAATAGAAAATTGTATCTTTTAGTGCACAATGCGAAACCAGTCGATCAAGAGATCTTCAAGAACATCAACAATGTCTTTCTTGCCAATTTTAGTCAGCTCACTCATCGTGGTAATGAATCCTCGTGTCCACGGATTAATAGCATACGATTGTGGCACGCCTAATGCTAACATGACGGTAATATCGCTGACTCAAATTGGAGACTGCGATATACCTGAACCTCGGGTGGATAAAACCGCCGTCTATATACAATTACTACAAATTCTCAACTATGGGAACGTCCACATCAGAACTTGTAGAATAGACGTATTTCGTGAAGTCACTCACTGCGGGATGCACAGTCACAGTTCCGCCGTAGCCCAGGGTATCGCTGAATACGTGAAAGATGTTAGTCGTGAAGAATGCAACCGAATGCATGAAAGTGGACGTCTCGTCTTTGGTTCCACCATCTTGGACGGACTGAAGAAAAATGGTACTACTGGATTCAGCACTGGTCTCGCAGGTCGAGTTGGTTTCGACGCAAAATGCCAGGGTACTCATTATACCGATCCATACGGTTCTTGGGACGATGTCATCGTGCAAGCTCGGGTTAAAATCACCCTCTCTGATTACGATGCTCAAACGCATCTACAGTCAAATCAAGTGATATTGAACACCGGCACTCGATGTCCTATTGATCGTGGAATGTGTCTAGACTCTTTTGGTAGCACAGCATTTTGGGACAACATTCCCACGGACTCTTGTAAATTCAACAGATACGGAGTTTTATATCAGGGTCCCGCCTCTAAACTGGTGGACGTGTCCAATACTTTCGCGGAAACCATATACACTGTTATCAGTCAAGATCTTACTTTCGCATTAGCAGTGGGCGGTTCAAAAACACTATGCGGTTATAATATAATAAAAACAGAGCATCCTAAATTGTTCATCTTAGAAGGACAAAAGGAACGATTCTTTAACTCTCCTGCTCCACCGCGAACTCACGACATGGATCTTTTCGCATATGTAAATAGTAAATTTATATATGTAGAAAAACACGTAAAAACTCAAGTGACTAATCTTTACCGAGACATCTTGCTGCACCGTTGTGCCCTAGAACAAGATCTTCTAAGGAACGCTCAAGCACTTGCAATCGTTAAACCTGAGGAGTTTGCCTACACATATAAAAGGGGGCCAGGATACATGGCAATAACCACCGGAGAAGTCATCCGACTCATTAAATGCGTAGTGGTCGAAGTTAGACGCGCTACGACAGAAAAGTGTTTATAACGAGTTACCAGTGTATAAGGGAGAAACTTTAATGTTCCGCACCCCACGAACTCATATTCTAAAATCCGTAGGGTATGAAGTGCCTTGCAACAATGTATTACCACAAATGTTTCAACTAGAAGGACTGTGGTTCAAGGTATTCCCAACGTTAGTTGAAAGTCGAGCCCCACACATCATGTCTCCGCAATCTAGAGACACGTGGAAATACCAGAGCCCTGGAAATCTCGCTCGCCAAGGAATATACACTTCGGAAGATTTAGATAGATTAAGGGACTACATTATGAGTCCTTTTGAACAACCGGCCATCGTGAATCATCTGATACGTACCGTCAGGGGCGAAGGCGATAACTCGGCAGGGTTATCAGTTGGAGGTCTATTGGATACGGAAACGTTGCAACGAATAGCAGACTCAACCTGGAACCGTCTTTGGTTAGGTTTCAGTAACTTCGGAACTTACAGCGCCGGCTTTTTAGGCATCATCTTAATTGCCAAGATCCTAAAATTCTTAATAGATACCGCGATACATTTATTCGCTTTGCAAAGGGCGTTTGGTTGGTCTCTATACTTATTGGGTGCTGTCATGGATTCAGTATCCAACGTTCTATTACATCTACGATCATCATCCAAAACAAGAGAAACCGATTCCACAGCTCCTAAGGAACCAAGGGAAGAAACCAGAGCTTTATATCCAAGTGATCAGTTAGATGGGGTAATTATACAATCTGCCGCTACCCCCGCGTCGGAAATATCCAGACCATATGGACTTTCGTAAGATGGTTAATAAAGAACTTCACATTTTAATTGACTAAAGTTATGATAATTAGAGTGAATATAAACACAGTGAGTGGACTAGCAAGTGAGTGACTAATTAATGGCACAGTCAAGAAAGGCATAAGGTTGCACCGGGTAACATGAATACCGGACTATAAGATAATCTGTAGCGTAAATAACCGATATCAAGAATTAGTTATAAATAATTTTAGTAACCACTCAATTGTTTCCAAAACTATTAATAAATTAATTTTTTTAAATAATAAAACACAAACGAAATATGCTACGATTTGTACAGGTTCCTAGCTTATAATTCGAGATTTTATTTTCTGTGTAAATAAACTTACCCCGAAATCAATCTTAAAGAGGGGAGGTGTAACATGGGCTGGTAAAGTTTGTTTTCGACATCTGCAATGTTTCAGCTAGGACACACATGCAACCATAAAAACACACGTTCTATTTACACAGCAAGCCCATGTTGGAACCATTCCCACATAGAAAAACGAGAAGTTTATGATACTCAGTAACCGATTAAGACGGACTTAGACCAAGCCGACCAAAGAGAACCCTTTTTGGCGAGCCATAGCTATCGTTTATACAACTTAAAATAAACTTCTCGAAGATCAAAGAAAGAAAAACGAACGTCTATTGTCAATAAGATTAAAACAGGAAACGTGGGACAGGATATTAAGTATGTAAGTAATTCTCACGACAAAAATATTTCGAGAACAACCATAGAAGGATTATATGTGTTTAACACAAGAATTCCATATTTTTCTTAATTATAAGTTGCGGGGATAACTTTCGTTATATGTGATTCTAATATTATTCATGTTTCTATTTCTTGAAGTTAACGAACATATTAAATAAATTAATACTCCTTCATTTTACGTGGTTATTATTACAAACGCAGCTTCGCCCTATTATTGCCATTATTGTTAATATAATATATGCAGCGCGTTAATTCGTAGTGAAACCATAATTAGGATTCATTAATTCAACTAATTATAAAAATAATATTATTCCTGTTATACTACACACATATATATAGAATATATATACTATATATATTAACTATAATATATTTGCGAGCGATTGCGCTGCCTGGAATTTATAATTAGGTTTATCAAGTCAACCTTATTTATATACTAATAATATTTGCGGAGCGTTTGCGCTGAGTTAAATTTGAATGGAATTATAACTAGGAATTATTGACTCAACAAATTATATTAATAATATTATACACTATTATACATATATATTACAACAATAATTTTGCGAGCGTTGCGCTGTGTTAAGTGGATTGGAATTACAATCAAGAAATTACTAACTCAACAAACTTATATTAATAATATTATCCTATTTTACAATATATATTACTAGTATAATACTTGCGAGCGTTGTCGCTGCGTTTAAAATTCAAATAGAAATTATAATTAGAATTATTATATAAAATAGATTTACTTTCTTATTTTTACATAATAATAATATTTTGCGACCAAGATGCGTCTACAATTATCATTTATTACAGATGTAGTTATTAAATTAAACAAATCAGGAGATCGTTAGGTGGGAGGAATGACAGAGCTATCTTTCCTTTTCATTTTCCTTAGGGCATTAGGGTCCCGCCAGATATATCTTCCCATTTTATCCAATCTAAGACACGGTTCTTACACCTCCACCAATGTAAAACCTTAAAATGTAAAGAAGGGGAAAACTCGAACATCGAGCAACCGAGTCGACGAGTTTGAGCCCTGGAACAAGAAAGCCAGTATTCTTCTTTACTCGTCTCTTCTCTATTTTCAACTAAAAATTCTAAAAAATTCGGTAAGACAAAAATTTTATATTTCACTTTTCATCAAAGAGAAACTAGCCTTTCTTCTTTTCCTCTTCCAAACCTTTATTCTTACTATCCCAACGATCTCTGGACCGTGGATGCCGGACAATAATCCGAGGTACCACTAATGAGACCGTTTTCCTCTCTTAAATCCTTTACAACTTTTCTTTCCGCAACGATCTCTGACCGTGGATGCCGGACAATTATCCGAGGTACCACGTAGGAGATCGTTATTCCCCCTCTTTAAATCCCTTTACCACTTTTTCTTTCCAACGATCTCTGAACCCGTGGATGCCGGAACAATATCCGAGGTAACCACAAGGAGATCGTTTTCCTCTTTAAATCCTTACAACTTCTTCTTTCCAACGATCTCAACGATCTCTGACCGTGGATGCCGGAATAATGTCCGAGGTACCACTAAGAGGTCGTCTCCAATATTAATGCCTTCCAACTTTTCTCCATTTCTTAAGTCGTCCTCCCAACGAACTCATAATCAACTGAAATTATAATTATTATCATAAAAATAAATATATTGTTGTTTGAATAGAAATAATTTTCCAATTGTTTTATTCCACAATTTTTTCCCCTAACCCGGT
>JAQOWT010000244.1:0-28720 GCA_030407085.1 Trichopria drosophilae
TTTCAATATTATCCATTCGTAATAGCTTGCCATTAATCATTGTGCAATTTATAATTTAAAATTTCAAAATTTTTATACGAAGGTCATGGTAAAATAATCTTCCTCTTTCCATTTCTGGAATGAATTCGATATTTTTACGTTATGTAATGAATAATTTCAATCTCTCCGATTCCTGAATGTCCTCATATGGTCTGGCTCATTATCTGCGAAGTCATTGTCTTATATGAGCAATCGCGTACGTTATCCACCTGCTTCAATAAACAATTTTCATTTTAAGCAGTCCTTAAAGTCAATTCTTATATACATTTATAACTTGATATAAAAAAAGTTATTGCCACAAATTTTACATTTTGAGAAATGTGCTCCTTTTTTTAAGCTGTTGTACGTAGCAACATAAATCCACGAGTGCTTTACGTATAGTAAGTGGAGCAATAAAGAAACCTGTCTTACGTTATATGATCTTTTATTTATGAAACAATAAAAGGATAAATATAATTAATTTATACGTATTTCTGGTCCAATATTGTTTTATCAGGGTGAACGAATTCCTCTCTGATTTCCTTCAACGGAGATCTTATCCTCCACTCTAAATCGTATCTTTTATCTAACCGATCGACATTGAATCTGTCCCTGGCGTCCAATCCTGTGGACGTAACAAACGAATAAGTGAGAACGTTTCTATTTGCATGCTCCTATTTGATGACCTAACCGCAGATGTTTTCACCGTTATCCTCGAGTTTACATCCATTTATGTCGAGTCGCAAATTCTGACGTTCATGAGCAAAATTGATTGAGATCAACCAATGTCGGAATGATCCAAGGATCTCAACTAGTTTGTCGTTTAAAGTAATTTAGTCTGATTTGATCTAATCCTTTAAAGTCAAAATTTGTACTATTTTTAAAATGTTTAAAAACTTCAGTTTTTTTGTTATTTTTTGGTTTTAAGTGAAAAAATGCACATTTTTTCAGCGATTTTTCGTTATAATTAAATGACAATATTTTCACCTTGAAATACCTTACCGATTCAGCTGAAACCGACTCATATCGTGGAATTAATATTTTAACTTAAAAATCATAACCTTAGAAAAATGTATGTTCAACGAGATGAGTTAAAAATGGCGGATGGAATGTCGAATGTCAAAAGTCAATATTTCATCATTTTTTCATATTTTCGCTTTCAGTAGACCAGGAATTCTGAACGTTTTAGATCGATTATATACAATAATGGTAAAAGAAAATAACGGCTAGACATACGAAAAATACAATTAAAATACAAGATGTTTTGTATTTTTTTCATATTTTTTATCAGAAACTAAAATAGAAATCAAAGATCAGTAGTATCGGGGGGACAAAATATATTCCATTTTAAAATGGCGGCGAAATAAAACATAGTTGAAATAATAGATTTTTCAGCAGTTTTTAATTTTCTTTTCTACAAAATGGAACAGAGTTCAATGTGTTGAACACCCATCTGCTATCGATAATTTGTAGGGAATCAATGTTTCCAATTCTTACCACGAGATTTAATTAACTTTTCTGTTTATTTTTTTTATTGGTTTTGTAAATGTTTTCAATTATTGCTGAATATAATTTAATATTGACTTTTCTTCAGACTTTTCAGAAGTCGAAATATAATTTGCCAGCAATGAAATGCTGACTTTCGACGATTTTCCGACCTTTCATCCGCCTTTTTTCAATTCACCTCGTTGAATATAGATTTTTCTAAGTGTATGATTGTTAAGTTTAGATATTAATTGCACGAGCTGAATCGATAAGGTATTTCAAAGTAAAAATATTGAATTACAAAAAAATCAACGAAAAGATGTGTATTTTTTTCACTTAAAACTCAAAAATAATCTCCAAATGGATATTTTTTTAATTTCAAACGTCACCAATCGAAATATCACCTTAAAAAATATTAGGATATAGAGTGGTGGACATTTATTTATCGATTTCGTCAAGTACGGCGTCGTGGAATGGAAGGCTTGGACAAATTGCAATTTTGAAGTTGAAGGGTTAAATGCTATAGCAATTTTTATTGTTTAAAGAAATTTTTTTATTGAATAATGTATATATTTTTATTAATAATGTATGTAAATAGTCTACTTATTGACTACTGGAAGGGGGTATAAACATTTCTTGAAATGTATGTTATAAAATTATCAAGAACACCAATGATATGTATTGTAACTAAGGTGTCATCATTGGATGCTAATAATTGTTAAGTTTTAACTTAAATACAAATCAATAGAAGAAAACCATAGGTAGTTAAAGATACATTTCTTGCGAGTTTTCCATTGAATTCGAATTAGGGAGAAAGAATAATTTTTCTAAATAACGCAACAAATATTGAGAAAAAGTTTATGATTGCACGCTGCAATAGTAACAAAAAAACATTTAAAGTGCATCAATAGTCACTGCTGCATATCAAATGTCTGAACGTATGAAAAATATGTCCTTCATTTAAAAAAATATATGTTTCCAATATAAATAACAGAAAATTATTATTTACACGCATTAAAGTCTTGTATTTTTCGTTTTTTCGATAATGTAAATATAATGTATCATTGAACAATGGGTATAATGACAAATTGTTTCGCAAACAAGTCAAAGTGTGTTAAAACATTACAACACATTTAAACGATATTTTTATCAATTTAGATTTTAATCTATTGCAAATAATTTCTTATCCTCGCGATAATTTCGACGGCTGCAGGAAATGACATTAATTAAATAAGATTTCCTTGCTATTTCAAAGTAACAATAGCTAATATCTTTAGTCGCTTCTATAGCATATGTTTTACTGCTATCTTTTATTTTATATTAAGATTAATTCGCGCATAAAAAAAATTGACAGATAAATATTTCAAAAGTATTATTATTTTAGTTCAGATAATGAAGTTTTTTATGGAACAAATTTCACGGCAAGAAATATTTAATTTATCATTAACAATCGAAAATACAATTTTAAAATATCGGTAAAAATCATGTAAAGTTAATACAAAGTATTTCTGAAATGGTCCATTGCTCAATTTCTACAATTTATTGTTTTACAGTAAAATAGAGGTAACAAAGACTATTTAAATAGAATAATTTCTTTGTAAATTAACCACGCAATTACATGAGATACTTTTTCTTTATCTCGGATATATGTGGCAAAAGTCATATTATGTGACATACTTTTTTTATCGTGGTCTTTATTATTGCAAACCATTGGCACGATTGAGAAAAAATATTCTCAATATAAAATAGATTTTGAATCATTAAAAAAATAATCGAATGAGACAATTTTTAATTTATTACATACAATTTCTTCGACTTTCTTAAACATTGATAAAATAACGCTGTGAAAAAAAGTATCTTTTATCGTGTCAGATATTCTTCATGACGATGACAGTTTTTGGTGCGTACTGATTGTGGTAAACGTTTGGTCCAATTATAAATTTTTTTCAACTCTGTTCGCGAAATTCAATTTTGCCCACTGATTTTAGTGCAAAACTAGTGTGTAATGATGACATTAGGATTACAAAATAAGTCTATTATATTGGGATTACAGAAAAAATCGGATCAAAATCTATCAGATCTAAAAAGGATCTAAATGAAGTCCTAGACAATCCAGGACCAAAGTTGGACGAGTTTACAAAAAAAAAATTGATGCTGATCAAATTAAAAATTTATCATTTTTATCAATTATTATCAATATTTTATTAAAATCTGATTAAACAGGAGCACATTTTTACTCAACTTTTTTGCCAGATTTGCCTTAGGAGACTGGCACGCCCTTATAAAGGCGTTCAGAAAAGTTCACTGAGCGTTCACGTAAAGTTGTCGGATTGAAACAAATTGAGATGGACGTATTATGTTATTACGAAAAAAAAAACCGATATGAAATTTTTTTCTTCGTATGGTCAGTAGTCTCTGCTATTTTCTATCAAGGGCGTACAGTGGAGTTTTAAATAATAGAACCCGAGAACTCAAAGCCACCTCGAGGATCATAAGGGTGAAAATTCTGACGCCTGAGATTCAAAAATATATTTTTTTTTTGTTTACAAAAGATGTATGTAAAAACTAAATTGTTGTTTAGCGCGCATACTACAATCCAGTTGCAGTGGTGCGATTTTGCACACACGTGATTTTAACCCTTATAAGAAAACCTTTTTTTTTTTTTAAGGAATATATATCCTATTGTTTTCGCTATTGTGGTCACTGATCACAAGTCCGAATTCAGAATTATAAAATACAAAATGGGAAAGTGGATCCACAATAGCGACTTCATGTAACTAGTTTTGATATCATCGATTCTGACTACAATGGAAAGATTAGGTTTTTGATATACGACATTTTAAATCAGCCAAGTTGGATTTTCCATTTCTAACTTCAGATCCGTAATCCGCGACCTATCTGACAAATCCATAAAATGCATAAGTTCTTTTAAAAACAAAGTTTGCTTCTAATGGTTAAAATCGCGTGTGTTCAAAAATGCATCACTTATTCGCCGTAATTCACTAATGGGTTAAATCCAAACGAAAGTTATTACTCGGGGGTCTTTCGGATTGCTAATCACGAATTCTATGCGTATTTTATCAAAATGAAAAATGCCGGTTCCATAACGTCATTCCAAAATGCAACAAGTCGCTTGATCTAAACGAACTCTGATCCGCCATTTTGAATTTTCCCAATCTGAGATCACCTCCGAGTAACAAACTTTAGCAGTCTTCCGTGTACGGAAAAATATATGTTACAAAGGGTTAAATGATGATCCGAAGATTATAGGAGAAACATCATTTTACTAAAGTCGTTCCTTTATATCCACGCTTAACAAATGAGAGCAGATAACCTTTCAAATATTAAGACTCCTTCTACTTTTAATTGACAAATGCCCATACCTGAAATTACTTGCAAATATGGCGTTTCTATTCAAAAGTATATTTGGATGGATGAACTTTTCTTACTGTATGTCATTCATGTTTCTATATTGGAATTTTTTCAATTTTGTTTTTGCAATGTCCTTCTGCAACAGCTGTAACAACAGTCAACGGTTCCATATGTTTGTTTACATATAAATTGGAGTAGCAATGTCAAGTTTGCCAGTGGAGCAGATCTCACAACTCTAAAAAGAATTTTCGATTTCAGATGCAGTTTGAGGTGAATTTAAAAAAATCAGTTTTGGCCTCGACTGAACTTATTTACTTATCCGCGTCTCGGGAGCCGAATAAGTGTGCTTCGAGCGTCGCACCTGCAGTCTGCTCGATTATCGTTATAATGCCACGGCACGACCTCGTATTCCCGTGGCAAAGGGAGAACAAGGCCAACCGCTGCTGGCCGAGCTAGATGTAACTTTTACGTATTTCTGCACACCTTCCATAATACTTTTCACTGGACAATGAGCCGGGAAAGGCATTAATCACCCACCGAGCAAAACACTACCGCACCGCGGACGAGTTACTTGCACACGCGAAACCCATGGCTGCGATTGCAGCCGGACGAGATTAGAGCATCGGCCCGGTCACCCTATCTATATATACCTATATATAAAAACGATCTGTCTATATCGATATACTAAAACGACTGGGACTTTCGAGTCGTATAGCGGTTCCGCTTTTTCCTCCTATCCGAAGTCACCTCCGATTCACCAGCGTGTCGCACTTAGCTGGTCATTTTTTCGAACCGTAATACCCCCACCCCTCCCTTTTTTTGTTTTTACAAATCGCAGAATAGATTCCGGTCGTTTCTTTTGCTATCTGCTTTCTTTGCGTGCAGCGTCGAGAGTGAACCGTCATGGCTCTGTTTAAGCGTCCGGCAAAAAAAAAAACGGACGGTGGGCAAGCGGAAGTAATTTACTGCCGAGTCGCCAGTATTTTATTGTAAAGAGACCCCCAGTAGGACAGAGCACGGATTTAGGCAAACGCGATTTGAAAAAGGGACAAAATTCTTTTAACGGAAGTCGCGGACAGGAAAATAAATACGGGATTTTAGCGAATCATTCGAGAACAAAAGGGATGAATAGAGTTGGCGTAACAAATTGGCACTCTTTGTTATTCCGCGTCAGATGGTAAATGCTGTTTGACGAATAACATTTTCATCCAGCTATCTTGATGAGCTGAATTGTATATTCTTTATATTTTATGTTCTTTCGTTAAAATTTTAATGTAATTATGTCTACGTTTTTTTTAGTCAATTAAAATGGTCCATATGAGGTGTTATGATTCCTCAGTAGATGATTTTTTATGGCTAACATGATTTATATTGTTTTGCTATTTTTTCAATACATGGGATTAATATACGCACATTCGCTCAAATAATGTTATTGGTAGCTCCATACATGCCTCACAGCAAGTCATATGTATATGGATTCCATTAGACAAACATCACAATGCCTATGGACGTACTGTCATGACAATCTAACTGCATATGAGTGGCAGATTGCATCATTGTGATCAGAAGAAAAAAAAAAAACAGATCGGCATCAGTGCCTCAAATTTGCCACTATAAATATGTGTGTGTGGATTTGTACGTCCTTCAATTGTGCATTCATATCGCATTCATACATAATTAAACACTTTACGATAGTATATACATATTAATTCGCAGCCCAAATCCGTGATTTTTTGATTCAATGAGTAGCTCGCTTGCTATAAAATATAGTTATTTTCGAAACTTATATCGAAAATTCGGCAGGGGGTCAAAATTCCGAATGAAAAAACACCCGAAGGTACATTAAGCCGAATGAAAATCTTCCGAATCCCGAAATACCGAAGGTTCAATGTTCCGAAAGTAAAATTTTCCGAATATAAAAGTTCCGAAATTTAAACTTCCGAAATGTAATTTTCCGAATTTAAAATTCCCGAAGGTATAAAGTTCCGAAAGTATATTTTACTGAATTATCAGGGAATTCCTTTTAAGAAAAATTTATTATTAACCACTTCAAAGGTAATGGATCATATATGTACAAAAAAAATTATTGACAAACGTCGTAATGGATCATATGTGTACGCATTTTGCAATAACTTTTACAATTCTTAATGAATTTGCGTGAAACTTCGTATACCAAGATATTTTGGGTCGCTGAATCCGAATCTGTCGTCAAAATGGGAAAATTCAAAATGGCGAATCCAATATGGCGGCTGTAAATTTGCTAAATTTATTAAAATGTGCGGCGCACATTTTTCTTTATACGGAAAACAGCTGAAAATTGTTACTCGGGGGTTTTCGGGGTCGCTGATTACGAATCTGAAGTTAGATTTTGAAAATTAACAATGGCGGATCCAAGATGGCTGACCGAAATGCGAAAAATTACCCAAACTTTATGAAACTGGGTTCTCGGGGGTTTACGGGGTCGCTGATTATAAATCTGAAATCAGATTTTGAAAATTCAAAATGTCGGTTCCATGATGGCCGACGTAAATGTAAAAAATTTACTTGATTTTGATGAAAGTTGGTACTCGGGAATTTTTTGGGTCGCTGATTACGAATTTGAAGTCAGATTTTGTAAATTCAAAATGGTGGATCCAAGATGGCCGACATAAATGTGAAATATTACTTGATTTTTTAAATGATTAATTAAATAAATATATTAGGAATATATTAATAATATGCCACTTTTTCTCACGTATTTCGGGTTGTAAAACACGTCTTTGTAGTCACTAAAAAACTAAAAAATTTAAAACACGACATTTAATTACATTTTTAAAATATGAATCGTCATATATTGGCCAATTATCGATAAAATTATTTGAAATTTAGTACACGATAGTATATTACCAGGCGAAGCCTACAAAAGCATGAAACATTTGAACAGCAGTCGTTTAATTATTTTTGTTTATAAATAATAGTATATCGGTAACTGTACTCTTGTCAGCTCAAGGACAATAAGTCTCTAGAGATGTTTAGGGTTGAACAAACTTCCAGTGAGATATTTGACACGCTGAGAACACAATTGGATTAACTTTTTCAAGCGCAAAAACGAGTTACATAAACCCTGAGAGCAAAAACGGGTTACTCAATGTTCAGAGCAAATACGAGTTAAACTCATATATTTTTTCCCTAAAAAAAAAGTAACTCATTTTTGCTCTAAAGAAAAAATAATACTAATTAAGGGTCTAGTCTCATCACTTGTATAAAAAATAGGCAATTTTGAGGATATTTTTTTAATGAAAGAACATAGGTACTGGATATTTTTCATATATATTTATACATCTTTGAAGATAATTTTCGAAATTTTCGAATGATTCAATGCATTTTCGAAGACAGTACACGCAAGGACGGAGGTTAATGCGTGAAACTCGGACCGCGCTGCAGACTCTTCCAAAGGCCGTAAACTTCCAAAGACGGTAAAAATCGTCTGAAACAAAAAATCCGTTTGAAAAATGTTGTGTCGTTTATACTGAATATTTTCGTCATACTTTTGTGGATAAAAAATCCAATATGTAACCTATCGGTGTAATTGTAGTCCATTCCATGACAGTTTAATTACGCTAGTCAGCTATTCCAGGACCATATAATAGACCCTCGGCTTCCTCAAAATTGAGTTGATCTTGTAATTTTTCTATTTTACGGGCAGTCCTTTCCTCCATTGACTGATATGGCGATCGCCGCTCCGTGTCTTTGATAAGCTCTTCGTCGCGAGTGCAAGCGAAATAGTGTGCATTCTGGCCGATGCAATCACAACAAAAAAGTAGTAATATTTATCAAATATGTGGTTGCCTGTTAGCAGACAAATATTAAGCAATGCCAACGACATTTTAGTTGAATTAACTAAATGTTGTTGAATCGGTATCATGATGTAGTTGGAAGCATTAATTTATTGTTGCATTGACGAAATATTTAGGTGCTAATCGGCAACTGGATATTTAGTCAAAATTACTAATTTTTTTTCAGTGTGGTAATTCCCATGATGGTCATAATTTTTAAAACAGGTGAACACCTTCGTTAAAAATGCAGGTGGGAAGACATGCTGCAATCGTAATAACGTTGGAGGCGCAAAAACTGTGTTTTGTGGAAAACTGCCAAATAGTTTTGTTGAAGCACTCGTTGTACTTCTGAGTGAATCCCCCGCAACAAAGTCCACAAAGTCCAAACAATATTGGGCAAAAATCGTGCCGAGGCGTGTCGTTCGTCGATATTTTACAATAAAATGTTGCCCACATATCGTTCTTTATTTTCTCAACATCATGCGGAAGTGAAGCTTACCCTTCTCTTGCCCCGGCATTACATTAAACATTTTCAAAATTATTAACTCTTAATCCCGAGTCATAGGTCGTTTTCGACCCAGGAGAAAATTCAAATTGTAGATTAAAAATTGCACAACTTTAAGCAATTTGAAACGGCATATCACAATTGACCCTGTTAGTGGGAGACTAGCGTTAAGTTTTTCGGGGTGTGTCGATAAAGGGGACAATATCTAGTTAATTAATTCCGACCTGCAAGAGGATTACAAAATTTGGAAAATTAAAATGTACCGAAAACGGTAAGAGATGCGAAAAATCTGACAAAATTTTGGGTGAATTAAAACTTCACAATTCTTGAATATTTCGACAATTTTTCGACTGGGAAAAATAAATACATGCGTTTAAAAAGGGGCGAGAGACGCAGTAACTCTGTACGGATTTTTTATGTGGAGGGGATATATCTAGAACGTTCATAGTCACTACAGTGAGAAAAAATGTGTTCTTATATCGATCGGTCCTTATAACGATGATTCTTATATCGATGTTCTACTATTTTTGCATTTTAAGAATTCGCACTCCGTTTGCCTATTTGGCATAGTTTGCAGTAACCGAAAATGAGTTGCAAATATATATTCTTCCTTTTCGGTTTCAATTAGAGCTGCAATGATCACATGTACATTTCTGTTCGTGTTAAGGGCCCTCGACTATGCGAATTACCGGGCGACCCGAGGAGAGGAAAAAAGCGAGAAAATTTTGCGCTGCTCTATAAGAATTATGTAACACTTTTGCGAAAATGTTTTATAATGAAAATATTCTTCATTCAAATGGCCATCGAGTAAGAGCTTTTGGCTATATTCTTCAGCTACGAAGTGTTCGCGGCTTTCCTTTACTTCAACATCGGAATCGTTTTGATTAAAGAATGCCTGGGAGTGTGGAGGGGGAGGAAAATCAAGAACGCATTTTGATAAAATCACGACGTTTATTACGGTAAAGTATCCAAAATCACCTTTTGATACACGTGTCCGTAAGGTAGGCACTTTAAGGACTGTTTTTAATCCATAAAGTACGATTTTACGTACTTGTGTCAATTGCATTCAATTTATTGATAGTTACAGCCGATAGAAATATACGAAATTTTAAAGTTTAGCACAATTTAGTATAGCTTGTTCGAAACTTTTGCGAAGAATGCGCGAAAATTGGAAAGTACTTCTGAATTTCTTCTAGATCGACTCATAAGTCAACAAACAATACAAAAAAAATATAGGATCAGTTCATATAAAACGGTTCGGTAGAATCTCACTTTGCCCCGCATCCCACTTTGTCCCATGTTCTCCTACAGCAGGCCTGTCGACGCGGATTACGGGTACCCATCGCGAGCAAGCGGTACGGGATGATACCTTATCGCAACGACTGGTACGTGAAGTGGGTGGAGACTGTTTAGCAGTATTCCCACACACTTTCACGCCTTTAAACATGTAATAATTCTTCTGAAATTAATATAATATTATTTTCCTAGCTGCGTGCGCAAAATGAGTTTGAGTCGTTAGAAATGTGGGGTACCTTCCCCTCACCGCTTGCTCGTCGGGTACCCGCGTCGACAGGCCTGTCTTATACAGACATTATGAATTGAATGGCAGGTTAGAAAACCTGGACTTTCGTGTACACCAATACACATCGCCTTCGAAATTTTCCGGAGAAGTAATGAAAAATCATGATTTATAATTATGAAGTAATAAAATTTATTACTGTGATGTATAAAAGTATTTTTCCTACGGCGTGCTTAAGGTATGAGTGGTGGAATTATTGAAATGCATTATAAACGAAGTAAAAAAATGTTATGACCTAGAAGGAAACTTATGGATGCAGGTGTGTATAGGGAGGCAGGGAAGGGGGGGGGCGATAGAATCATATTTATTGTTGAGTAGAATTTAAATAATAAATTTTATTTTGTATTCCATAATGTTTCATTACAAATGTTAATAATAGACATATTTTATGCAACTTAATTTTATGTTTATATCAAAGGAATTAATTCAAAATGAAAAACATTCAATGAATATAAGAAAAAAGAACAGAATCCTGCATTTTGGGAAAGTTTGAGATTCATACTCGATAAATAACTTGCAAATTTGATTGAATATATTTCATGAATAAGTTTTAAATACTATTGAATAGTGCAAATATTATTAAGTGTCAGAGAAGTTGAAGTCGAAATCGTTTTCAGTTTTTTGGTGGGTGGTTCCTCGCATTCATTCCCGTCATTACTTTGTTTTGAAGTGGATACGTTTTCAACGGAATCGGTTATTGGCTTACAAATTACGCATTTATTGTTTATGGAATCTGCAATGCGAGTATGAAATGTGGGAGGGGCTATTTACGCCAAGTCGGTTTGTTGTCTTCTTTCGACTGCATTTTAACTGCGTGTGATTGGATGTGTAATCGATCGGAATGAAGACAACGAATCGCCTTTGCGGAAATCACACACAGTTACTCCTTTATTGAATCCTTCAGTTTACATATAGTATGAAAAAAAGTTACTTTTGCGCATTACTTTTGCGCACACTATGAAAAAAAGTTACTTTTGCGCATAGTATGAAAAAAAGAATCACTTTACTTACAGAAATCGATGAAAAAAGTGCTACTTTACGCACGACAGTAGGAAATAGTAGTTTTCGATACAAGGGCGTAAAAGTTTTCTTTACAAATGGGAGAGGTTGCGGCCCGAGGGGAAGCGAGGGTTGCATTCACATTCGTTCAAAAAACATTTTTGCACATGCTTCGAAATATATTTTTTGTTGCAAAGGTGCGTAAGGGTCCCAAAAAATAAAAAAGATCACTTTACGCACTACTTTACGCACACTGTAACAAAAACAATATTTCGGCACGCATGTGTACAATTCTTTACGCATACGCACTTGCATCGAAAAGTCCCATTACGGTACTTATAGCTGTAAAAATCGCTCAATATCCAAACGAGGCCGTAAAATTTAGACGGTCGAGGAGCGAACACTATTTTTCAAAGTGCGCACTTAACGTATACGAGTGACGAAAAACAAAATAATGTAGCCTTCCTCGTCGTCGAAATGAAAGAATATACAACACGCAGAAAAAAGCCTGCTCTTTGTTTCAGTTATTCTAAAAGTATTAGTAAATAACTCAGTTAAACTTCGCTAGGAATTGTGGTAATTAACATATTTCAGCAAGTCTGAAAAGGAATTTCATACACACGCAATAAAAGGAGGGAACTACGATTTTCGGCCTGAATGCGTAGGCATGTTTAGCTGAATTTGTGCTATGTAAGCCTTTTACAACTTCGTTTTATTTTTTTAACGTGTTTCTGAATGTGGCTGTTATAAAAATGACTTCAACTACAGAATACATATATATTTTTATGCCCGGGCGTGCGTAAAGTTAGTGCGTAAAGTTATTTTTTCAGTGCGTAAAGTGATTTTTTTTTCACTCGTGCGTAAAGTGTCTCACTCGACGCCTGCAGCTCCTCGTGAGAATTTACGCACGGGTGAAAAAAAAATCACTTTACGCATTGGACAAAAAATGACCTTACGCACGCACTTTAACGCACGCACCGGGCATAAAATATCGTATGCATCTCGTGCGTAACTTTTTTTCACTCGAGCGCTAGTCCCCCACTCGTCGCCGGCTTCGCCGGAGCCTTGTTTGCACGTGTCGCTCTCGTGAAAAAAAGTACACTTTACGCACTAGTTGCATAACATAATATTTTGTCATGCATTAGCAAAGTCTGAACACGTCTGACAAAATTAGCTTCGACTTGTGGCCGTTAATTTTGTATGACCATGAATAAAAAATAACTACATTTGAAAAGAATAAAAATGTAGATCGAAACGTAATTCGATTATTTATTTATCGCTTTGGCCGTAATTATTGAGCCCCCCAATGCAGTAATCGGTCGGACGCTCGAACAGCCGTAATAGTATTGTCCGAGAGGCTAAGACAAGGAGATCATTTTTTTTTTAATTTTGATATTTTACCAATACCACTTTGTAAAGAATTTAAAATGACAACTCTTTACACTTTTTTTATTTGATGAATATTTATAAAAATATAATGAAAACACAAAAATTTTTGTCTTCAAAGTTTAATTACGTTTTAAAACATAAATTGTAAAAACTCGGCCATTTTGATCGGAACTCTTTGAAATGTTATAGTTATGTAAAACATACCTACACGATGCCAATAAGGTAATAAAACTTTTAAAAATTACAAATTATCGGCTATTTTCTAATTTTTTTATTTAAACAGCCAGCAAACTGGTTTATTCATCTTCTGCGGCAAAGAGAGTCTAGGGAACTTCAAGGTTTAAAGAACATTTGTGTATCACATATTAATTACGTTTTTTGGAATTTTTATGAAAACTGCAGGACTGCAGGCAATGCAGCGAGTATCATAACTCCTCCAAATAAATATAAATAAGTAAAGAATATTAAAGATCCCAATCTCTGCCTACTGTATATTACAAAAGATGCATGTTTATCTTAAAATAGTATTTGTTTATATCCCTACAATAGTTGCCAGATTGGGCGACGTTTTCCATTCGATGCAGCTTTTTGGCAGACGTGGTGTTTGGAAACAAATCAGGAAATCTCAACTGCCCTCTTGATCGTTCTTGCCCAGCCTTTTTTATGCAAACATTTTTTAGTGTTCTTTAGTTGACGTTTTTTTTTCGTTTTAAAAGTGAATATTTTTATTACATAACCCAAAGGGGAAAAAGAATGAAAAACCCACAAATTAACAAAACATAATAATTAATTAGAAATCAATTGTAATTGAAAAATAAAAAAATGTTATATGTAATGTAATGAAAATGTTATATGAAAGTTAATAATTTATAATGTTATAAAATAGTGTTGTAATTGCTCTATACATTGGAATATTTAACTACTAATGAATGTATACTTATTAATAATTTTAAGCACCCTAATAATTTTTTAATATATAATTAACATTTTTCATTCGCCTTATCCGACCAAGTGTTATTTTATGTTTACAGTTGCTTTTCTGCGTTAAAAAAGAATACAAGCAGATGAAAAACATAAAACAACAATAATAATATTTTAAAGATATTGAAAAACAAACATAAATACATCAGTGTTAATAAAAAAAGACATTCCAAGAACAGACGAGTCGGGAAAATGATAGCTCCTGTTTCGTTTTAATATACAGCGTCTTCCATGCAGTATTGTAAACATGTAAATAGCTTCACTTTTAATATAAAAATCAACTTTTCTTAATAACCAGTAGACAGAGATTGTATATATTTTGGGATTATTCACTTATCTATATTTGTTTAGAAGTTTGAAATAATAAAAGTTAATACGTCCTTCATTGCCTGCAGTCCTTATCGTGCGTGGAGTTATTTTCATTGGCACCGCATGTTTACTTAAAAATTACGTACCTGCTTCATTTTTAGGTCAATCATGCTCAACATTTCCAAAAAACATCATTGATATGTGATAAACAAAATGTCTCACTGGAAGTTCTTTAAACCTTGAAGTTCCCTCCACTCTTTTTGCCGCAGAAAATGAATAAACCAGTTTACTGGCTCTTTAAAAAAAAATTTTAAAATAGCCAATAATTTATAATTTTAAAAAGTTTTATTACCTTGTTGGCATCGCCTAGGTATACTTTACATAACTATAAAGTTTCAAAGAGTTTCGATAAAAAATGGCAGAGTTCTGACAGTTTATGTTTTAAAACGTAAATAACATTAAAGACAGAAATTATTATTTTTTTCATTATATTATTAAAAATAATCATCAAATAAAAAAAGGGTAAAGAGAAAAAATTTGTCTTTTTAAATTCTTTACAATGTGATACTGGTAAAATATCGAAATTTAAAAAAAAGTTTTATTCCTTGTCTTAGTCTCTCGGACAATGCTTTTACTGCTTTGTTCGAGCCTCCGACCGGTTACTGCATTGCCCCCAAGAGTTTAAAAAATAGTAATTAAAGAGTTTTAATTTGAAGAACAAGGGCCCTTTAAAAATTTATTTTTGAAATTGCGTGCGTAAACTCTCAGTAGTGCGTAAAATGCTTGTCTTCACACCAGGAGGAAGGTGTTGCAGATCCCTTCTGGGCATGAAGAAAAATCACATATGTACTTCCCTCAGAAGATAAAAAAGAATGCCTTAGACTGCATGTTTTTCACCCTCGGCTTTGCCTCGAAATAAGACATTCTTTCTTTTACCTCCTTTATTAAGTAATGTACTAGAGAACACTCTGCTCTACGGTCCGTTTCTACGCAGTTTCTCAAACCGTTCATTAATACACTCATTATACGAAAATTGTTAATTTATACATATTTTCGCTTATAATTACAATATATAATTATTGTTACGGAAGAGAGAAAGGGAGAGAGAGAGAGAGAGAGAGAGAGAGTAGGTCGAATAACTATTTATCGTCGACCGAGAGATTACAGTTAACATTTGAACCACTGACTGAGCGCCCCTGAGAAATTCCGTCCGCTCCGTACCATTGGCCCCCTACTTCTGCGGACGGTAGGCAGGAGTAGGCAGGCAGGCTGAAGTGGAGTCGGTACGGTCTATGCGGATCCGACGGAATTTCTCAGGGGAGCTCAGTCAGTATAGTTCGACCTGCTGGTGCTCGATACTCTATACACGGCATCTCATCTAACGGTTTCTCACCTAGAATTTCTACTTCGATTCTACTGAACGTTTCTATCCAGCTGCTAGGATAAAGGCCAGCTCAACCAGCCAAATCTCTACCAATGCTTTTCGAAATTTTTCCACCAAAACACCGTATATCTTACTCATTCAGGTAAAATATTATTTGTATGATATATTACATAGTTTTTCATTTATCCCCAAAAAGTCAGGAGTTGTTAATTTCAAAGATCTTTAACATTGCACTTTAATTTTCACGAAGGTCCAATATTTATCCATTACAAACAAAAGCAATATTCCATTTTTATAATAGTAATTTAAGTTTTTTATATGAACTGTTAAAATCATAATAAAGGATTACGAAATGGCCAACACCGGTCTTAAAATAAATAAAAAATCCAAAAGGATTTTAATTTGTCATGCCCAACGTTTCGAGCTCATTAGAGGCCCCCTTTTAGGGGCATCTATCAAATTTGATCCTTTTGGATTTGATATTTATTTTAAGAACTGTGTTGGCCATTACGTAATTTTTTATTATTCCATATTTATACTTTTGAATATATCAAAGGTGTAAGAAATGAATAGCAAATTTGTAGATTTGGCCTAATGGAGACAACCACATTTTTTTTATTGTTTTTAAAACTCTCTACGTTCGAGCACCATAAATGCGAGTGGGGAATCCCCGAGTACGCACTTGCATTATAAAATTTATTGTTTAATGACGTGCGCTAAGTGCATACTTAACGCAGTATTTTCTACTTAGCGCACTGTTAGCAGGGCGCAAAATCAAAGAAGTAAGCATGCTCGTTTATAGTGCATTAATGTCCTACCATGCGCACGGAAAACAGTGAGAAATGTGAACACTTAGCGCACGGAGTGCGCGGTTCTGATAATTTTACTTCAGACTTTATATCTTGGAAATAATTATGGAGGGTGGTCGCAACCACCATACTGCAAAGTCTAAAGATCGATTTCATATACTTACAAAAAAGTGGTTAATATTTTTTTATTCTGAAAATTCAAACGGTGTTCGTTCCTGGATTGCGGCTTAACGTGTCCCATTCTCACTGCTACATTAGCATACAATATATATTGACTTCATAATTAGTATAGTAAAAAAGTGAAACTGTAGGTAGCAACCTGCAAGCCTTACCACTATTAAAATATATCTTACGCATTAAGACGAAATATTAAAAATCTGCCTGATAATATAGGACTCGGATGAGGTTGCAGAGGTCAGTAAAGGTTTAAACATTACTGGGGATAAACAACGCTCGAAATAATTAAACCACAATTCTTTAAAGAAGAAACATTCAATTTACAAAGAAGAGGAGCTAAAGCGTCATCGACAATTTCATGGGAAATTAAAAGATAAGTACAAATAATTTCCAATATATTTCCTTATAAATTTTACAAACTATTAAAGTATATGTAATGCAATGCGTTCAATTTGTGCGATAGTTGTTGTGTGTCAAATACGATGTTACGCACGCCCGCACCCTCCTGACAGGAACTATGTGTACAATAAAATTTTACGTATAGCCAAATATTAGTATAACAAAATCGATACTGTATCGCCCGCACACGATTCGTGGACAGGAACGCCAGCGAAACCGATCTGGGGGGAATGGGTCATAACCTTTTCATTGCCATTCTGTTTCTCTGAATTTGTGATTATTCCGAGGTAGGTCCAACTTTGCATTCATGCCGAATGCACCTATTCCCCCAACTACAATATGCAAGTTTCAGAATTCATTTTTCAACTTCAAACATCACTCGCTCACGATTACGAGAGTAGACGCATATTCTGAGGGGGTGATGTCCGGGTACACCGCTGATCGTACCTTCGTGGAATGAGGCAGGAGCCCGACTAAGGCACGCCCCCTTTTGATTGCAGCTCTGTTTTGGTGAATTTGTGATTAATCCGAGGTAGGTCCAACTTGCATTCATGCAGAATGCACCTCTTCCCCCAACTACTACTTGCAAGTTTCATAATTCACTTTTCAACTTCAAATATCACTCGCTCACGATTTCGAGAGTAGACTCATATTCTGAGGGGGTGATGTCCGGGTACACCGCTGATCGTACCTTCGTGGAATGAGGCAGGAGCCCGACTAAGGCACGCCCCCTTTTGATTGCAGCTCTGTTTTGGTGAATTTGTGATTAATCCGAGGTAGGTCCAACTTGCATTCATGCAGAATGCACCTCTTCCCCCAACTACTACTTGCAAGTTTCATAATTCACTTTTCAACTTCAAATATCACTCGCTCACGATTACGAGAGTAGACTCATATTCTGAGGGGGTGATGTCCGGGTACACCGCTGATCGTACCTTCGTGGAATGAGGCAGGAGCCCGACTAAGGCACGCCCCCTTTTGATTGCAGCTCTGTTTTGGTGAATTTGTGATTAATCCGAGGTAGGTCCAACTTGCATTCATGCAGAATGCACCTCTTACCCCAACTACTACTTGCAAGTTTCATAATTCACTTTTCAACTTCAAATATCACTCGCTCACGATTACGAGAGTAGACTCATATTCTGAGGGGGTGATGTCCGGGTACACCGCTGATCGTACCTTCGTGGAATGAGGCAGGAGCCCGACTAAGGCACGCCCCCTTTTGATTGCAGCTCTGTTTTGGTGAATTTGTGATTAATCCGAGGTAGGTCCAACTTGCATTCATGCAGAATGCACCTCTTACCCCAACTACTACTTGCAAGTTTCATAATTCACTTTTCAACTTCAAATATCACTCGCTCACGATTACGAGAGTAGACTCATATTCTGAGGGGGTGATGTCCGGGTACACCGCTGATCGTACCTTCGTGGAATGAGGCAGGAGCCCGACTAAGGCACGCCCCCTTTTGATTGCAGCTCTGTTTTGGTGAATTTGTGATTAATCCGAGGTAGGTCCAACTTGCATTCATGCAGAATGCACCTCTTCCCCCAACTACTACTTGCAAGTTTCATAATTCACTTTTCAACTTCAAATATCACTCGCTCACGATTACGAGAGTAGACTCATATTCTGAGGGGGTGATGTCCGGGTACACCGCTGATCGTACCTTCGTGGAATGAGGCAGGAGCCCGACTAAGGCACGCCCCCTTTTGATTGCAGCTCTGTTTTGGTGAATTTGTGATTAATCCGAGGTAGGTCCAACTTGCATTCATGCAGAATGCACCTCTTACCCCAACTACTACTTGCAAGTTTCATAATTCACTTTTCAACTTCAAATATCACTCGCTCACGATTACGAGAGTAGACTCATATTCTGAGGGGGTGATGTCCGGGTACACCGCTGATCGTACCTTCGTGGAATGAGGCAGGAGCCCGACTAAGGCACGCCCCCTTTTGATTGCAGCTCTGTTTTGGTGAATTTGTGATTAATCCGAGGTAGGTCCAACTTGCATTCATGCAGAATGCACCTCTTACCCCAACTACTACTTGCAAGTTTCATAATTCACTTTTCAACTTCAAATATCACTCGCTCACGATTACGAGAGTAGACTCATATTCTGAGGGGGTGATGTCCGGGTACACCGCTGATCGTACCTTCGTGGAATGAGGCAGGAGCCCGACTAAGGCACGCCCCCTTTTGATTGCAGCTCTGTTTTGGTGAATTTGTGATTAATCCGAGGTAGGTCCAACTTGCATTCATGCAGAATGCACCTCTTCCCCCAACTACTACTTGCAAGTTTCATAATTCACTTTTCAACTTCAAATATCACTCGCTCACGATTACGAGAGTAGACTCATATTCTGAGGGGGTGATGTCCGGGTACACCGCTGATCGTACCTTCGTGGAATGAGGCAGGAGCCCGACTAAGGCACGCCCCCTTTTGATTGCAGCTCTGTTTTGGTGAATTTGTGATTAATCCGAGGTAGGTCCAACTTGCATTCATGCAGAATGCACCTCTTACCCCAACTACTACTTGCAAGTTTCATAATTCACTTTTCAACTTCAAATATCACTCGCTCACGATTACGAGAGTAGACTCATATTCTGAGGGGGTGATGTCCGGGTACACCGCTGATCGTACCTTCGTGGAATGAGGCAGGAGCCCGACTAAGGCACGCCCCCTTTTGATTGCAGCTCTGTTTTGGTGAATTTGTGATTAATCCGAGGTAGGTCCAACTTGCATTCATGCAGAATGCACCTCTTCCCCCAACTACTACTTGCAAGTTTCATAATTCACTTTTCAACTTCAAATATCACTCGCTCACGATTACGAGAGTAGACTCATATTCTGAGGGGGTGATGTCCGGGTACACCGCTGATCGTACCTTCGTGGAATGAGGCAGGAGCCCGACTAAGGCACGCCCCCTTTTGATTGCAGCTCTGTTTTGGTGAATTTGTGATTAATCCGAGGTAGGTCCAACTTGCATTCATGCAGAATGCACCTCTTCCCCCAACTACTACTTGCAAGTTTCATAATTCACTTTTCAACTTCAAATATCACTCGCTCACGATTACGAGAGTAGACTCATATTCTGAGGGGGTGATGTCCGGGTACACCGCTGATCGTACCTTCGTGGAATGAGGCAGGAGCCCGACTAAGGCACGCCCCCTTTTGATTGCAGCTCTGTTTTGGTGAATTTGTGATTAATCCGAGGTAGGTCCAACTTGCATTCATGCAGAATGCACCTCTTCCCCCAACTACTACTTGCAAGTTTCATAATTCACTTTTCAACTTCAAATATCACTCGCTCACGATTACGAGAGTAGACTCATATTCTGAGGGGGTGATGTCCGGGTACACCGCTGATCGTACCTTCGTGGAATGAGGCAGGAGCCCGACTAAGGCACGCCCCCTTTTGATTGCAGCTCTGTTTTGGTGAATTTGTGATTAATCCGAGGTAGGTCCAACTTGCATTCATGCAGAATGCACCTCTTCCCCCAACTACTACTTGCAAGTTTCATAATTCACTTTTCAACTTCAAATATCACTCGCTCACGATTACGAGAGTAGACTCATATTCTGAGGGGGTGATGTCCGGGTACACCGCTGATCTTACCTTCGTGGAATGAGGCAGGAGCCCGACTAAGGCACGCCCCCTTTTGATTGCAGCTCTGTTTTGGTGAATTTGTGATTAATCCGAGGTAGGTCCAACTTGCATTCATGCAGAATGCACCTCTTCCCCCAACTACTACTTGCAAGTTTCATAATTCACTTTTCAACTTCAAATATCACTCGCTCACGATTACGAGAGTAGACTCATATTCTGAGGGGGTGATGTCCGGGTACACCGCTGATCGTACCTTCGTGGAATGAGGCAGGAGCCCGACTAAGGCACGCCCCCTTTTGATTGCAGCTCTGTTTTGGTGAATTTGTGATTAATCCGAGGTAGGTCCAACTTGCATTCATGCAGAATGCACCTCTTCCCCCAACTACTACTTGCAAGTTTCATAATTCACTTTTCAACTTCAAATATCACTCGCTCACGATTACGAGAGTAGACTCATATTCTAAGGGGGTGATGTCCGGGTACACCGCTGATCGTACCTTCGTGGAATGAGGCAGGAGCCCGACTAAGGCACGCCCCCTTTTGATTGCAGCTCTGTTTTGGTGAATTTGTGATTAATTCGAGGTAGGTCCAACTTGCATTCATGCAGAATGCAAGTCTTCCCCCAACTTCTACTTGCAAGTTTCAGAATTCACTTTTTCTCAAACTTCAAGTAAGTAAGACGAAACTGTTTCGTTGAATTGGCAATAATAATCCCCACCTTTGCCCGATGTTGAAAAAAATGCTAATGAAACTCTGCCCACAATTGCTATCCCACAGTTGGTACATTTCTATGGGCAATTAATGATGTAAACTCGGATTATTAGGCCGTATTACTCCGCTAGTAAATGATGATGATGCGTAACGTAACATGTAATGTTGCGGGTAGAACTATAGCACTATGAGGATTACAGTAAACTAAGATAATGTGTTGTAACTGATTTAATTTTATGGAAATGAAATGACAAGCACTGCTAGGACATTGCATTAGCGAACCCCTTTATCAATTTTACAGCGTGCATTAACATAAATTTGCTGTTACACTCAGTGTAGTGTCCAATTCCACTAATTTACCCCGAGTAATTGGAGAGTACGCAATCGCAACATTTAGTGTTACCGATCAGAACGTGAGGATTACAATAGCGACAATAAAATAGTAAGACTCGATCGATAATGTGTTAACTGATTTAATGTTATGGAGATGAAATGATAAGCACTGTTAGCACAATTACACTTCCCAGCTACTTTATCAATTTTACAACGTGCATTAACATAAATTTGCTGATACACTCAGTGTAGTTTCCAATTCCTCTAATTTACCCCGAGTAATTGGAGAGTACGCAATCGCAACATTTAATGTTACCGATCAGAACGTGAGGATTACAATAGCGACAAAGAAATAAGAAGACTCAAACGATAATGAGTTAACTGATTTAATGTTATGGAGATGAAATGATAAGCACTGCTAGGACATTACATTAGCGAACCCCTTTTTCAATTTTACAGCGTGCATTAACATAAATTTGCTGATACACTCAGTGTAGTTTCCAATTCCTCTAATTTACCCCGAGTAATTGGAGAGTACGCAATCGCAACATTTAATGTTATCGATCAGAACGTGAGGATTACAATAGCGACAAAGAAATAAGAAGACTCAAACGATAATGAGTTAACTGATTTAATGTTATGGAGATGAAATGATAAGCACTGTTAGCACAATTACACTTCCCAGCTACTTTATCAATTTTACAGCGTGCATTAACATAAATTTGCTGATACATTCAGTGTAGTTTCCAATTCCTCTAATTTACACCGAGTAATTGGAGAGTACGCAATCGCAACATTTAATGTTACCGATCAGAACGTGAGGATTACAATAGCGACAAAGAAATAAGAAGACTCAAACGATAATGAGTTAACTGATTTAATGTTATGGAGATGAAATGATAAGCACTGCTAGGACATTACATTAGCGAACCCCTTTTTCAATTTTACAGCGTGCATTAACATAAATTTGTTGATACACTCAGTGTAGTTTCCAATTCCTCTAATTTACCCCAAGTAATTGGAGAGTACGCAATCGCAACATTTAATGTTACCGATCAGAACATGAGGATTACAATAGCGACAAAGAAATAAGAAGACTCAAACGATAATGAGTTAACTGATTTAATGTTATGGAGATGAAATGATAAGCACTGCTAGGACATTACATTAGCGAACCCCTTTTTCAATTTTACAGCGTGCATTAACATAAATTTGCTGATACACTCAGTGTAGTTTCCAATTCCTCTAATTTACCCCGAGTAATTGGAGAGTACGCAATCGCAACATTTAATGTTACCGATCAGAACATGAGGATTACAATAGCGACAAAGAAATAAGAAGACTCAAACGATAATGAGTTAACTGATTTAATGTTATGGAGATGAAATGATAAGCACTGTTAGCACAATTACACTTCCCAGCTACTTTATCAATTTTACAGCGTGCATTAACATAAATTTGCTGATACACTCAGTGTAGTTTCCAATTCCTCTAATTTACACCGAGTAATTGGAGAGTACGCAATCGCAACATTTAATGTTACCGATCAGAACGTGAGGATTACAATAGCGACAATAAAATGAGAAGACTCAAACGATAATGTGTTAACTGATGTAATGTTATGGAGATGAATTGACATTACATGAATGACGTTACATTAGCAAACCCCTTTTTCAATTTTACAGCGTGCATTAATATCAATTTACTGATATACTCAGTGCAGTTTCCAATTCCGGAAATCGGACGGGTACTATTGGTACCTGGACCGCTTCGTCAGTTTTTTCTGACACGGGCTTTAGGTCAGGGATATGAATATGCTGGTATGACCGTCTATTGGTCTATTGGTCTGGTCAGGTCGAAAATCAGTTGTGAACGTAATTTATATTATATATAATTATACATGGTCCACTAAACATAATTAATTAACCCTCCTGTGCACCAGTTTTTCTTTTCCCATAAGGGAACAATGTAGTTTGGACGAGTATACTCGTCCTGGCGCACAGTAGGGATTAAAGGCACTATTTATTAAAAAATTTTGATCATGAACATCAATAGTGGAACATATAACTTAAATCCATGCTACACATTCGTTTCCGGTTTGATAATTATCTTCGAATGTCAAAAAAGTTCCCGACTATTCCCTGATATTTAAGTAAATATATAAAAGGACATATTTTATTATTCTCTTATTTTTACAGGTTTCACATCTGGTTTGGCGCTGCTCCATTCATCTACTCATAGCGTTAACTCGCCAGACAACGAACATAATTTTTTTCCCTGATCATTTCAGGATGAGACCGTGCTACGTCCAGTGGTATAATTATTTGAAGGAGAATGGAGACCAACGATCTTCAAGAGTTTTTCATCGTAAATTATGTATTTTGATTTGTGTTATAAGTGCGACTTTATTATGTATAATGTACTACCTTTTATGAATAAACTATACACATATTATACATTTATATACTTAAGCAATTTTGTTTATTATTGAAATATATATAATCCCATGAACTTTATTCTCATCAATATTGTATCCTAATAGAAAATAATTCTTTATTGTACTGCTAGAAAAATGTATAAAATAATAAAATTACTCCCGTTTAATAAACCCGAGGACATTTTATAATTTACCTGACAATTGATAATTGTGTATTGTTTTCCATTTGCTCAAATTGAAACTTTCTTATAGTCAAAATCATGGCTTATTTCTAGTACATGTATAATTAATTTTGTATATTTTTCTTACGTTTCTTGTTGTTCTTTTTATATTCTTTCAGTCTGGTATCCAAAAGTCTCTCTTTTTTTAAACTTTTGGACAATCTTGTCAGGGTATTTCACTTTTCTTCTTGAAATTCAAACCATCTTTAATAAGATTTATATCGCCAATTGTGGGGTTTACAGATGCGCGTGTGTGTACAACTCTTATGTTATTTTTTCGAATAGATCTTGAGAGTTTTTCTGATAACCATTTCACATATGTGAGGAAATAGTAGTTTTCGATACAAGTGCGCAATAATGTTTTATATCATTTTTGCTTTTCTTGTTTTGGTTAGAAATAAGTGGATATAAATCATCTTTTTCCATGTGTCTTCCTTTATATTAATTATTTTCTGTTGCTAAATTTCAAACTTTGTTGAAATGTGAAATAATATAAGAAAATTGGCTGAAAGTGAGATGTAATTTAACCAAAACTACGTAGACAAAGACATACTTACGCGCGGATGTAATCATTTTACGTATTTTCTTTTTATAGTGCAACTGCAACTCGCAGAGAACAATTATACATTCAATATAAAGTACATTATTATAATAATATTCTAAATATAATAACATTAAATTTTGGTTACGACTATTCGGATACAAACTCGTACACAGAAGAGTTAAACGATTCACCTCCAAAACAGCTAAAGAAAAAACTTAAAAAAACAAACCACCATGGCTAAAATCCGATATATTTCCAATGTCACTTGTCCCCGATTGGCGCCCATACAGTAATGGTAACGTATTCTAATTTTCAAACGGATAAATCCGAATGACTGCTTGGGAAGCCCTCATTTCGGGAACCTAAATACTTTTTCTTAAATTCTTCATATAAATGTAAGTTATATTAATAAGCTACACGAATTAGAAATAAATAAAAAATGCTGAATTCGCAAAATGTTTCTAATTCTCTATAATTCTCTATAATATATATATATATATGTATATCGGCTTTGTAGCTCAGGCGATAGCGTATTGGACTACGAAATCGTAGGTCGTGAGTTCGATCCCCGGCTGGGAAATTTTTCGAGATTGTTTTCAGGCACTATTTCGCTATGTCTAAGACGAACCACGCTGTCTGTTTGACATTTTCGAGGTATTGTCTTCAGGCGGATATCGAGCCATGGCCGATGCTGTACTTAATGTGGATTTCTGCAGTTTCCCACATTCTCGACAAATGTGAGTATAGCGCCATCTAAGACGACCTGCGGCTCTCGCATTTGTATTATCCTGTACCCGGACAAGCTTCTTGAGTGAGAGCTTTTGAGACAACTCGATCGACGTGGAAGGTAGGAGGGTAAAAAAGATTAGAACAATAACAAAAAAAAATATATATATTTAAAGTCATGTTCTGACATATGACTTTTCGCTCTAAAAAATAGTGGTTTTCATTTGAAAAATTGATCTTGACCTCGAAATGACCTTCAAAGTCAAATAACCTTCAAAAATAGTCAAGGTCAAATTTAACATTACCAGTAGATGCCCAGGGAATAGCATTTCTTTAAAAAAATGCAATCTCGTCAAGATATTATTGTCAACAGGAATGCATGAGATATTTGCGTTGAAATTATCTTGATTCTCACTTAAAAGGTATATTGAAGGTCATGTCCTGAACATGAAATTTCCCGTCTCTCCAAATTCGCGGTAAAAAATAGTGATTCCTATTGAAAAATTGAACTTGACATTGAAATGACCTACAAAATAATAGCCAATGTCAAAATTGATATCGCTATTAGATGAATAGGGGAAAATCCTTATACTCTCTTTTGTCTGATACACGTTCCACGAAAATGCACTCCCGCTGAGATAATTCGCCGTTACACGGGAACGTTTAAGTTTCACCTTGAAACGACTTTGATCAAAATATCGGTCATATCATATTTGGATGTAAAATTTCCCGCTCTTGCGAAATCCATAAAAAAATAGGGATTCTTATTAATAAAAATTTACTTGACCTTAAAATAAGCATCAAGGTCATTTTCCAGGTCAATTTTAATGGTACTATTGGATAGCCGGGGAGAAATCCTTAAACTTTTGTTGAAAATATTTTCCCCGAATATGCATACCTGAAATATCACCGTTCCGAAACTTTTTCCCATCACTGTATACATATATATGGGAGCTTCACGTCAAACGGATAAAAGCTCTGCCCAAAATTCTAATCGATGGATTTTAATGATCTTGGGCATAAAATGTTCCTTATTGGCCACCTTTTATGTGGCAAAGTGGCCTTTTGGACACTTTCATAATGGCGGCACAAAATTAGGGCTGCAAACCAAACAGAAATTGAGAATTCGAATCAAAAAGTTAGTGGGTAAGAAAATTGGTGTTCTATTTGATTGGTTTTGGGCTCAAATTGTTGGTTTCTGACGTTTTCAAGAAGTTGGTAAGGTAGATTGATGAAATCCAGGATGGCGGATTCACGATGGCGGCTGAAACTTCGAAATCATCACGATTGAAAAAAGAATTGTCAAACGTCGGATTTGTAATCAGCGGTCTCAAAGAGCCTCAAATAATGAGTTTCGTATAAATAGAATTACGTTTCTACTTGATTTTGTCAGATTTTGAAAAATGTACAAATTTTTCGTCATATCGACCACCATTTTGATAGTAAGATATAAAAGTAAAAAAATGTTTTATGAAAGATTCCTTTAGTAGATATACTGAGTGCACGTTTCTGATACATTTTGAGGCAATGGAAATGCGTTTTGACAATAAAATGTGCGGCAAACAAAAATGAATACGTAAAAAATGTAAAAATATGATATTTTTGCACAAAAAATTAAAAATTTATTGAAAATCCTTATTTTATGACTTTTTAAACATAACATAGAAAAGGGCAATCCTGAAAATTACCTCTACAAAACTTGGTTTGGAAAAAATGGTGGTACAGCCCCGTACTTAAGATATCGAAAAACGGTGAAACACGGGTTCCATTTTTTCCTAAAATATATCATTTAACATTTAATTAATCATTTAAAAAATCAAGTAATATTTCACATTTATGTCGGCCATCTTGGATCCACCATTTTGAATTTACAAAATCTGACTTCAAATTCGTAATCAGCGACCCAAAAAATTCCCGAGTACCAACTTTCATCAAAATCAAGTAAATTTTTTACATTTACGTCGGCCATCATGGAACCGACATTTTGAATTTTCAAAATCTGATTTCAGATTTATAATCAGCGGCCCCGTAAACCCCCGAGAACCCAGTTTCATCAAGTTTGGGTAATTTTTCGCATTTCGGTCAGCCATCTTGGATCCGCCATTGTTAATTTTCAAAATCTAACTTCAGATTCGTAATCAGCGACCCCGAAAACCCCCGAGTAACAATTTTCAGCTGTTTTCCGTGTACAGAAAAATGTATGCCGCAAAAGGTTAATGTTCTGCTGCCGCGGGTGGCTCCCGCTCTTAACGTTTGGCTGGTTCACTTTACTCGCGAGAAACGGACAGCGTGCGACCAGCACAATACTATGCCTTTAGAAGTAAATTGCTCAAGTTTATTATCACTTACGGTAGTTAGATTGCAATCGCCATATTTTATGCGCCGTGTTGGATTTTCGGCCGGGGAACAAAGTTCCGAAAATTAACACACCGAAAAGCCAAAATTTCATATCGAATGACTCCAACGTGGTTTTCTTTACTTGCTCTTTGAAAATCCGGCCAGATGAGTATTACAGAGTAGAACGATAGGTGAAATAATTGCGGCATTTATTTCATCGTTTAAATAAGAATAAGTATTTTCGGATTATTTTAAATCGGAATAATTTCATTCGGAACTTTATTCCTTCGTATAATTTATCATTCGGCGTTTTTTAATTTCGGAACATTATACCGTCGGATGTATTATTTTCGGAATTTAAAATTTCGGAACTTTATCCTTCGGAAGATTTTTTTTCGGCTTAATGTACCTTCGGAACTTTTATCAATCGGAATTTTGAGGCCCTCCCGGAATTCGTACCAGCGGCAAGAAATTGGAGAGATTCATAGAAAAGGAGCCAGAGCGATTGTACGGAAAATCGATAATCGGCTCTAGTGATTTCTCCGTGTTTTTTTTCCGTAGATCAGCGTCGATAACGTTC
>JAQOWT010000245.1:0-28506 GCA_030407085.1 Trichopria drosophilae
ATTTCTTAATTTATCTAAATTGATCTTTATGATTCCAGATCTTGCGCAATGTTAAGCCGATGAACTTAACGCCGGAAAATTGGAAGGTATTCCACACGTCTGTGAAATGTCACATCTGCGGGGGACCCTTCACCATGACTGATAAGTACGATTAAAGCGTTCGCAAATTGATGCTTTTAGATTACTGTACGTAGAATATAAATTGATGTCATGTTTTTTCATTAAATTTGAAAATTTTGAATTATAAAATTCTTTTCCATGGTCGGTATGTAGATTCTTTGGAATTCGACCCATTTTAAATATTGATTTCATGGCAGCTGTGACGTCATCGCCAGTCTTTCTTTTTACTGGGCGGGCCCTTGCATACTTAGAGAATACATCGATGACAGTTAACAAGTATTTGTAACCCTTATTTTCATCTGCATATGGAATCATTTCTACAAGATCAGCTTGCCAAGTTTCATCTAATCCGCGAATATCTACTCGCCGTCTTGTATAATTTTTTCTTGCTGGTTTATGAAGCTCCTTCACGACTTCTCTCTTCTCTTTAGAAGTCATTGTTGTTAAACAGATAAGGCAACGTCTTGATTAAAACTGTTGAGTGGATTGTTGCAGATACTTTATTTATTCACATTTTTCAGACTAACTAATTAATTCTTCCGTAAGGAGTACAAATGTGAAATGTCCCTCTTCATATCATCAGTTATTGCATTAATCTTCTTTAAGGCTTCACTGTTTTTATTGACATTTTGTTCTAGGAGAAAAATTAATTTCTCAGCATCGTGAGCTATAGTACTACTCTCCCTTATGTCATAGGTATGTTTTTTCAAGTCTCCTTCTATATTAGCAATATCTTCAGTAAGACTATCAATCAAACCATTATTTTTATTCAAATCATCTTTATTTTTCTTTACTTCCCGCTCTAAGACAGTGATATTATTCGTAAGATTGCTAAGAGTGTAATTATTTTTGTTTAAATTACTGGTATGTTTAGTTATTTCCTGATGTAATTCAATAGTATAATTTCCAAAATCTGAAGATATAATCCGCCTCTTTTCTATTTCATTGTAATTTTTATTTATATCTTGCTGCATTTTATTTATACTTTTTTCAAAATGTTCAATCTTCTCATTATTTTTAATTACACCTTTAGACAGTTCATCTATTTGCTGTTTAATATCGCGAATAGATGTGTGGAACATTCTCAAAGTAATGGCATCATCCGAATCTGTCGGAATTCCGATATTACATAACTTTCTTTTCTTAAAATCATAAGAACCATCTGTAGCAATTTCGACACTTTGAAATACTTGCTTCCGTGCTCGTTGAGACGAACGTCCAAATACATCGATGCTCATTATGATACTGACGTAATTATCACGCAATTAATAGATTATATTAGCTTCACGCAACTCTTCAATAATCGATAAAATTTCATTCGAAAGACTTGAATTACCAGCAGCTTGCGATGCTATTAGAAGGCGCAAACGATCGACAAGTTCATTTGGATCATCCCAATGCACGTAGTCAATTTTGTGGTTTTGTTCAACAATCATGTATTCAGGCAAATTACCACCCTTTTTCGGAACATCTTTGAACATTTCCTTGATATAGTTTCGATACTTGTGGGAAGCGTTATACCGAATAGGTTTTTCCTGATTCCAATCTTTCCTATGTGCATTAGTTAAGGTTAGTATACTTTTGTAATTGTTTAAATCAGACTGTTGGATTATAGCTATATCAGCTTTTTTCTTAAATAATAACTCTAGCAAACCTTCAGTAATAGCAAATTTGTTATCCTTAACAATGACATTTTTATTCTTAAATTCTATGGCCGAATCACCGATTCTTGTAGTACCACCTTCTATGCGAACACCATAAATTGTATCAATAATATCACTTTTCTCATGAATATTTCTCACCAGTAAAGTTAGAAACTTATTTGATAACCTTTCTTCAGTATGATATGTAGGTGTTTTAATATCACTGCTAAATGTCTGCTCTAAAGGGGTATTATATCCATCAAGCATATCATCATCATCATCAAAATCGTTAACATCATTAATTTCTATGCTATCTGTTACTTTATTCTGTACGTTTATATCATCAATCGCATTTTTGTTGATTGACATTGTTGTAGCGTCTGCTATTTTTTCCAATGGACTTATCAGAGGTTTGAGCGTTTCACTTATCGCAAGGTCATGCGTTTCTTTACCCATTTTTAATAATCGATGTTTTCGGCGAATAGATTCGCTAGCTTTGACAATTTGACGTAAAACGTCTTGCTGCTGTTTAAGAGGAGAAGACATGTTAATGCATGCAAGTCTCACTCTGCACTGACTTGTTACAACACTTTTTGTTTGTTCTTAAAATCATTTATGCTTATAAAACAATCAAAACCTTTTCGATACCTTCCCTCTTCTATTTCACTATCTTTATCGATTACAATAAATCCATGATTTTCTGTCCAACATTGTGTGCATATATCTTTAAAAGTGTTGTATGGCATATCTGTATTTACATGATCATTATAGACATGCTTAAGATTCATTTCATCCTGTCTAAATAGAATCAAAAAGTTTACGTTATCTCGAATAAGATGCTTGGGAACGCGAGCATACGTTTGACTGAGATAAAAGCAATCGACGCAATTATGTCTACCCATACAAAAGAAGGATCTAATGTTATCTTGCTTCTCGCAGGCAACATCATCAAATATAATAATAGAGTTTGGCCTGGCCTCGGCGGGTGGTACTACCTGTTCATTATCGTGAAAAGGAAAGTATCCTATACCCTCCACAGAGTCGAGTAAGTTTTGTAAAAATTGATATTTCGGTTGATTTAACGATTTCGAATATACATATATATTTTCAAACTTTAATCCATTCTGATCGATGATTAGACTGAGTAGTGTATTTGTTTTTCCGCAATTAGACGGACCACAGAAAAGTGCACGTATACTATTTGGCAGCAACTCCCCATGTCGTTTATGATTAGTTGCATTATTTTGTACAGACGATGTTAAATCATCAAAATTGATGATTGGGATTTTTGTTGGTTGTTTATGAAATCGCATTTTGATAATAACTGATCATAAAAGTATAAGTAGCGCCTTTATATGTAATGTCAGTCATTAACTGTTTGTTACTTGAATGATGCACATCTTAAAATGATTACATATGTGGGTAAAAACAAGAAGCAAAGACGTATAAAGAGTGGGACAGGATTGGTCAATTCTTTAATTAATAAATTACCGGTAGAACTCCATATACCCGGTTATCAGTACTGCGGACCTGGTACAAAATTAAAGCAACGATTAGCAAGAGGGGACTCAGGGATAAATCCGTTAGATAAGGCTTGCAAGGAACACGATATTGCTCATTCCAAAACTCGTGAAAATCCCACCGGTAGAAGCGAGGCTGATCGAATATTAGCGGAGCAGGCTTGGAAGCGAGTTTTAGCAAAAGACGCAAGCATTGCAGAAAAGGCGGCAGCTTGGGGTGTTGCAAACACAATGAAACTAAAAAGTAAATTAGGCATGGGACTGAAAAAGAAGAAGAAAAAAGTGTCAAAAAAGAAAACAACAACATCATTGAACAACATTATTGCGGCTGCTAAAATGTCAATGTCACCAAGTAATAATGTTCAAAGTGTTATATCGAGCGCTTTGAAAGGGGCACGTAAAGCCGTAAAAGAAGCAGGTGGCAAACGATTCATTCAAAAAACTCGACAGCTATCGATACCTTCAAAGGTTGGAGGATTCTTACCTTTCCTAGCACCCATATTTGCTGGATTAAGTGCTGTAGGTGCATTAGCCGGTGGCGCAGCGGGTATAACCAAGGCTGTTAATGATGCAAAAGCTGCTCAAAAGCAGTTACATGAAAGTGAGAGGCATAATCGTGCTATGGAGACAATAGCTATAGGTAAAGGGTTATATCTTAAACCTTATAAAAATGGTCTCGGTTTGAAATTAAAACCATATAAAACAGGTTTAGGTGTTAAATGTAGAAAAAATCGAAAAAACTTGTAAAGCTACCGCATCGAGCACTCACCGATGTAGATATATTGAGATATTCGAAAGAAGCTGGAATTTTAGAGGTGTCTTTATGCGTAATAATTTACCAAAGAATCCCCAAGTTAATGAATGTGCAGTCATAAATTTAGACGATGCAAGCGGTCCGGGGACACATTGGGTAGCATATCGAAAACGTGGTTCTAAAGTCGTTTATTTTGACAGCTTTGGAAACCTTAGCCCACCTGCTGAGTTGGGAAAATATCTCGGTGTAGGTAGCATTATGTATAACCGTGAAAAATTTCAAGACTATGCCACTTTTGATTGTGGGCATTTATGTCTCAAATTTTTATACAATCAGCTGTTTTGTCCAAACAAGTATCAGTCAAGTATAAATATATCGCATAAAATATTATGATAATCAGTGTAATTTGAACAATCAGTATGAATGATTCTTTTACGTTGACGCTCTCGGGGCAGTCTTCAGTATTGGAAGCGCAATACTTTCCACCTATTGAACTTTCACCGCAGAAGAATTATGAATTGGGTTTGATAGAACTTTTAACGTTTAATTCAATCCCAAATGTTGACGTTAATAATAAATTTCATATTGGTAACCATGAAATTATTGTGCCGATCGGTAGCTATGAAATTGAGGATATAGCAGAATATATTAGAAACAAGCTGTCGGAGTATAGTGATATTACGCTAGATATAAAACCGAATAATAATACACTACGTAGTGAAATCAGATCTAATCGAGACATTGATTTTACACCAATCAATTCAATTGGACGAACATTGGGCTTTAATAGACGAATTTTGGAAGCAAACAAGTTGCACATTTCAGATTTGCCAGTAACCATAATTAAAGTTAATGCACTTCGCGTGGAATGCAATATAACTACAGGCGCTTATATTAATAGCAGTAGAGCGCACACGATTCATGAATTATTTCCTACTGTGGCGCCCGGATATAAGATTGTGGAAGTGCCGAATCACGTCATTTACCTACCTGTTGCCGTCAGATTAATAGATCATATTCAATTGCGTATTGTTGATCAGAACGGTGAATTGGTGAATTTTCGTGGTGAAACAATTACAATACGACTCCATCTTAAATCTACGTAACAATGGGTATTATGTATAATGGTCAGAACCTTAATAGTTACTATAATAATAACCCATCATGGAGAAAACATATCAGTCGTCGTCAAATTCGCAAGACGTTAACACGTCGGAACGCTCTATTTCTGAAAAGCTTGGGACTCAAGTTACATTATCATCACAATATCAAACAGTGAATAATAATAATAAAAATTGTTATTGCCGTTGTTGTATTTGCATACTTATAGCACGTTATCATAATAGCAATAATGGAGGATCCAATACTCAGCATTCAAAACCCAGTCGTTTTCGACGAATCTGTCGCTCATTACGAGCTGCATTCACATCAATCTTACAATACAAGTTCTTTTGGTAAAAATGATGAAATTCGAATTGCTGTACAAAATCAAGATTTATGTATTTTACCGTGTAAAAGTTTGATACATGTTAGTGGAAAGTTGACGAAAACGGACGGAACTAAAGCAAATAATACTAATCTAACGTCTAACGCAATCTGTCATTTATTTGATGAGGCGCGATATGAATTGAATGGTGTTGAAATTGATCGAAATAGAAACGTTGGTATTACTAGCTTGATGAAGGGGTATCCTTCTTACACACCAAATGATGAACCCGTTTTAATCAATGCAGGTTGGATATCTAGTTCAAATCTAAAGATAACAAATGATAATGGTTATTTTGATGTGATCATGCCTCTGAGTATGATTCTCGGATTTGCTGAAGATTATCGCAAGATAATTGTAAACGCGAAGCACGAACTTATTTTAACAAGATCTAAACATGATGATAATGCAATTATACAAAATGCAGAAGAACATTACAAAATTGAGATGAATAAAATAGAATGGATAGTTCCATATGTGACGTTGGCTGATAGGGAAAGGATACAGCTGTTACGTTTCGTTGAAAAAGATCCTTGCATATCTTTAAGTTTCCGTACATGGGAACTTTATGAATATCCGCTATTACCGGTAACATCATCCCACGTGTGGTCTGTGAAAACAGCCACACAACTAGAAAAGCCACGATATATTATTATCGGCTTCCAAACAGCATGAAAAAATGATAAGGCGAAAAATGCTAGCCTGTTTGATCACTGTAACATTAGTAATGTTAAAGTATTTTTGAATTCAAAATATTATCCATATGGTAATTTAAACCTTGATATTGCAAATAATCAATTTTCATTATTATACGATATGTATATCAATTTTCAAGCTAGTTACTATAATACAAATGTTAATGGTAAACCTATATTGAATAAATCAATATTTTTAGAGAAAGCTCCATTAATCATTATTGATTGCTCTAAGCAGAACGAAGCTTTAAAACACGCACCTGTCGATGTGCGGCTTGAATTTGATTCAAAAGAAAATTTTCCTGCAAACACTTCTGCCTATTGTTTAATTTTACATGATCGTATTGTAGAATATAATCCCATAAGTGGAAATGTAAAGAAGTTGGTTTGAGAGGGGTAGTCATTATTGCGCATGCGTCAATTTATAAATTGGATAGAAATACATTTTTTTTTTCAATAATAAATCAGTATCTTTCGAGATGGAGTACATACTAGACGTACAAGGTTTCAAAGGACCTGGCAATAGGTTCATACCGAAAGAGATTGCAATAATTAGTTTTTATGACAGTGAGCCAGTTTCTTACGTGATTGAACCTCCGTATGAGTGGAATTGGTTACCTGTGCAATACAAGTGTACAAATAATTGGCTAATACGTAATTTTCATGGATTGTCTTGGACTGTCGGTGACATCCCTTTCGAGAAAATCAAAGAAACGATTGTCATGACATTAAAATATGCATTACAAATGTACGTTAAAGGATATGAAAAGAAACTTTGGTTAGAGGAAATTTTATCCTCTGATAATGTTGTCGACATTGATACATTAGACTGTCCATCTTTGGCTAAGCTTAAACAGCAGCAAGGAAGAGTGTCGATAAATTGTGACAAACATGTATGCAATAAAAATAATAATTGTGCAATCGAAAATGTCAAATTACTTCAAAGTTGGATCGTAAATAATCTTCGAGATCAGCCTGCATCCCTCCAGCGTTCCTTGAAGATCTATTTCAATGTAAAACGTCTGACATTAATGGAAACAAAGGATATTGAATATCTCCCTATAGATTTTATATGTGTATTTGCTGCACATGAAGTAGAAGAAGCCTGGACCAATTTACCGCTCGCAATGCAGATGCATCGTGATATTCGAGAATGTCGTCGATGTTACAATCATTTCGAAACAACTGATGGCGTCATCAATGGACTTCCACCAATGATTAAAGATTGTATAAAATGTCAATTTCTGTATTGGGAAACGACTAGCTAATCAACGTAAAATAACAATAACATTTATTCACATATTCAATGCATATTGTACATGTATTATTTACATATATTGTAATGTAATGAAAGAGATATGGAAATAAAACGAGTTAATTACATTCTATGTTATCTTATTTTTACACCCTCCCTCTACCGCATGATATTATATCGTTATTGAACGATTCATTTCTTTCACACCCGTCAAAACATCTATGAGTATATGCGTGAAGACATTAAAAAATGGGAGGAAAATATCGAAGATTATATATGAAATATGGAAGACGTGTAATAGAATTAATGACCCTGAAGAGTGAAAGGTTAATAAGTTGTAAACGTGTATATCTTTTATTCAATTTATTTCTTTTTATTTATTTTTCTTATTTCAATCTCCTTACAATACTTATAATAACGTACGTTTATAATAAATTCATTTTATTGATGTTTGCTTCTATGCTCCTCCGGACGTTTGACGTCATCAGTGCTGGCGCTACTGCATGCATTATTGTGGAATTTTAAATTGCTCATCGGTCCTCCGATATATTCCATATATAAATGATTTTCATTTGCGAGATGCTGAACATTTTCGACTGCTTCGATATCAGCCTCAAATAATGAAGCGAATCTTGGTGGAAGGAAACACGAAACTTGTCCATCCAAGTCGACAGTGATGCGAGTACCATATCGTGTTGAAATTTGACGAATTTTAGTTACTTTATAAATGTGTCCTTTCTCAAGCACAGCCAGCTTTACGGTTGGTAAAAACTTGATTGCTGTATTGAGCTGATTCAGTTTCGCAACTGCTGCTACTGCTGCTGCTGAAGATGGTGCTCCATTGCAGGACATTTTTCTAATTGTAGTTTATCCGTTCTTCTAACAATTAATATAATATCCGAATACTGTTGAAGTTCGGACTTTACTTTTTTAATATTATTTGAGAATGTTAAAATTCTTTGGCGTAATTCCAGTGACTTTATGTGCACGTTTCGGGAGTGCATGAAAAGATGTTGACAAAGACTGATGGAAAACGCTAACTTTTGATCGGTATATATATAATATACTCCCACTACTTTATTGTAGAACTTGCATACTATTTCTCAATCTTTGGGAAAAATGGATTGTGGGACGTCAAAAGTTTCATTGAAAGTGATTGACGGGACATGGTGGGAATTGAAGCAAGTTTAAGCCTGTGGAAAATGAAGGTTACATAATATAAACAAAACATGAATCATAACCTGTTTGCATGCGCGCACGCTCCCCAATTTTAAGATATGACGAATGTTGTCTATGGGAAAATCAATGACCATGAAAATTGTTTACAACAATGTTGTAATATTCTAACCATTTACCGAGAAACGAACCATCAAAACTTCTTTACACACGCATACGTTTAAAAATTTAGAGGTCATTAACGAAATACGGGTTCTGTAGTAAACAGACGGAAGACGTCCTTAGAATTTTACGCTTGATTGCCTTAAATTTCCTAACTTACCGTGTATTTCTAAGACGTGTGGAAACCCTGACAACAAGGCCTCGAGCCGAAAATTGAGAAATGCTACGGACTGATTAATTAGATGTATTTTGAAAAAATATATGTGGGCCACGTCTGGTGTAGGTCTATTCGTACATTTCAAAAGTAATTACGTGGAGAATAGTACGTACGACGAAAAGATCCGGGAGACGCGTCATAACTTGTCTACAAGGGCGTACGCATTTGAAAGTTTAGAGGTACAGATGACGAACGTGCGGTATCAATGACCGTGAAAACTAAATGTTCTTGTCACGACAAATATGAGCTCGGCAATGAGTGCGAGAGAGAAGGTAGTAGTAAACAGCATGACGAGGACTTTTACGTATCACTGCGGTTCCTCGCGCATAGAGCGATCTGCGTTGGTATTCCTACAGGCGACGGGCTTCGGCTGCGGATGTTTATTCATGATAATAGTAAATTCTTAATAACAATTTGTTGCCTATGGTTGGATTAGGTCATTAATTATATGGAATAATAATATGTAGTACACATGTTTCTCAACCTTCACAATCTTCGATTATGAAATTGTTTACGAAATTGTTTACAATTTTCCTTTCACTCGCGACTTTGCCCCCCCTACTCACCTGTCATGCGTGACATCATCAAATAAATAATTAATTGTTTAAATAAATCGACTGGGAGGTAGGGTGAGGGTATACGGGACCGGTTTATTTACACTATCGACTGGGAGGTAGGTGGGGGTATACAGGACCGACTGGGAGGTAGGGACGGGGTATACAGGGCCGGATGGGAGGTAGGGTAGGGGTATACAGGACCGGATGGGAAGTAGGGTGGGGGTATACAGGACCGACTGGGAGGTAGGGTGGGGGTATACACGACCGACTGGGAGGTAGGGTGGGGGTATCCAGGAACGGATGGGGAGTAGGGTTGGGGGTAAACAGGACCGACTGGGAGGTAGGGTGGGGGTATACAGGACCGACTGGGAGGTAGGGTGGGGTATACAGGAACGGATGGGAGGTAGGGTGGGGGTATCCAGGAACGGATGGGAGGTAGGGTGGCGGTATACAGGACCGACTGGGAGGTAGGGTGGGGGTATCCAGGAACAGATGTGGGAGGTAGGGTGGGGGTGTCCAGGACCGGCCTAGTTACACTACTGTCAAATGGAGGGATGGTACAGTCACAAAATCAACTGTCGGAAATACAACTTTAAAAATCTAGACAAAATTATTTATATTACAGTGTTTATAAAATGCTATTTTACACATTTTTACTGGTTTTCTGTAGCATTTTGCATACATTTATGTCATAAAATAATGAGCGGCACATGAGGGAATATTTTTTTTCTTCGTAAGTGACTGCCACCCTCGTCCTCGGCTCGGGTGGCAATCCTGGGATTCACTGAACAAATTTTTACGAACTTGTATCGAATACTACTATTCTTTAGTCATTTTGGACGTGGAATTCAGTGGCACTAAATTAAGAACTGTAAACAATTTGGTTTTGTTTTGTTTTTTTTTTTTATTTAAAACATGCGATTTTTAAAAATCTATCCGTAATTATGTACAAAATATCTGTTTAAGTTCACCCTAATTTTTTTGAATTTTTACATTAATTTGGAAAAATTTAATACCATTTTTTGGCGCTATAATGCATGGGCCGAAAAAATCATTTCATTGCTAATATTTCACGTGGAATTCATTGGTTCTGGAATAAAAAATGTACAAATTAGTTTTACCCATACAAAATTTGTCTTCCCACATATGAATTTATCTTCAAAGAAAAAAGAATTTTTTAAAATTCATTCGTAATTATTTGGAAAATATGTTTTTATGTTCATCCTAATTTTGTGGAATTTTTAAATCAAACTAGAAAAATGTAGCAGCAGATTTTCGAAAAGCAAATTTTCACGCTTAAGAAAATTTGCTGGTCAAAGAAATGTGTTACACTTGTTATTCAAACACCACTGTACTTCTAGTTAAAAGTTACTACAGAAATCATTTTTTTTTAAAATGTTCTATATGCGTATTTCATAGAGCTAATTTAGTGCCCATACCCTCCCTTTTCAAAAGTGACAAACATTATTCATACGACACATGAAGTCATATGATATGTTATATGATGTCATATGATAGACTATCTGTGAATAGAACTTATATGTGAGAAGTGTATCGTGAAAAACCAATTATTGTCATAATAAGCCTATAAAATTGTGTTCTGAAATCGTATACAAAATTAACGGACAATAAAAATGTGATCTGTACTTGCTTAGAAAAGTGTAAAACAAAATTCATATGTTATATGATGTCATATGATATGTAGTATGATATATCATATGATGTCATGTGATATGTCATATGATGTCATATGATATGTCATATAATGTCATATGATATGTCATATGATGTCATATGATATGTCATATGATGTCATATGATATGTTATATGATATGTCATATGATATCACATGATATGTCATATGATATGCCACATGATATACTGTTTGATATTATAACTTATATGTGATAAGTGCATCGTGAGAAAAAATTATTGTCACATTCAACCGATAAAGTTCTGTTCTGTAATCGGATACAAGATCAACGGGCAATAAAAATACAGTCTGTACTTGCTTAAGGGAAGGGTACACTAACAAAATCAACTCTTGGAAGTACACCTTTAAAAATTTCGACATAATTATGTATGCTACAGTGTTCATAAAATGATATTTTACACACTTTTTACCGCTTTCTGTCGCATTTTGCATACACTTGTAACGTAAAATAATGAGCGGCATATGTGGGAAAATGTTTTCTTTCGAATGTAATTGCCACCCCCGTCTTCGGCTCGGGCGGCAACCCTCGGATTCGCAGGAAAAACTTTTAACAACTTGTATCGAAAACTACTATTCTTTCTTAGTCACTTTTAACGTGGAGTCAATGGCGCTAGAGTAAGAACTGTAAACAATTTTGTTGGCCCATTCATTTTTTAATCCGTAATTATGTAGAAAATATCTGTTTATGTTCACCCTAATTGTTTTGAATTTTTAAATTAATTTGGAAAAATTTAATACCTTTTTTTGCGCTATAATGCATGGGCCGAAAAAATCATTTCATTGCAAATATTTGACGTGGAATTCATTGCTTCTGGGATAAAAAATGTACAAATTAGTTTTAACCATCAACATTTTTCTTCCCACACATAAATTGTGTGTTCTATGAAAGAAGAATTTTTAAATCAAACTAGAAAAATGTAGCAGCAGATTTTTGGAAAGCAAATTTTCAGGCTTAAGAAAATTTGCTGGTCAAAGAAATGTGTTACACTTGTTATTCAAACACCACTGTACTTCTAGTTAAAAGTTACTACAGAAATAATTTTTTTACAAATTTTCTATATGCGTATTTCATAGAGCTAATTTAGTGCTCATACCCTCATATGACATATGATATGCCATATGATGTCATATGATACGTCATATGATATGTCATATGATGTCATATGATGTCATATGATGTCATATGATATGTCATATGATGTCACATGAAATGTCATATGATGTCATATGATACGCCACATAGTACACTATCTGAAAATATAACATATATATATGTGAGAAGTGTATCGTGAAAAAAAAATCGTCATATTAAACCTATAAAATTGTATTCTGAAATCGGGTACAAAATCAACAGGCCCACTTTAAAAAGCGCAGAAGAGAATTCATATGTCATACGATGTCATATGATATATCATATGACAATTTTCAGTAGGGGATATCTTCTTTATGTAATTTAAATACATTTACCAACATTCCCGAGCGTGGGAGTTTAAAATCGGCCGAATTATAACCAAAAAAACTTTCTTCGTCATCAATGCGCAGGGTCCCGTGCTACGTCAAATTGGAAAATATCAGAGTAGATATCTTCTATAAACAATTTAAATACATTTAGCAACATTCCCGAGCGTGGGAGTTTGAAATAGGCCGAATTATAACCAAAAAAACTTTCGTCGTCATCAATGCGCAGGGTCCCGTGCTACGTCAAATTGGAAAATATCAGAATAGATATCTTCTTTAAACAATTTAAATACATTTTATCATAACAGATATAGCAGATATCTTCTTTAAACAATTTACATACATATTGCTTAAAACTGCAACGCATGTAAACATATCTAAAATAGATGTCACAGGATAGAAATGTAATAAGAAAAACGTTGGTCGTCATCAACGCGCAGGGTCCCGTGCTACGTCAAATTGGAAAATATCAGAGTAGATATCTTCTTTAAACAATTTAAATACATTTAGCAACATTCCCGAGCGTGGGAGTTTAAAATAGGCCGAATTATAACCAAAAAAACTTTCGTTGTCATCAACGCGCAGGGTCCCGCCCCAATAAAGCCCAATAAAGCCCAATAAGCCCAATAAAGCCCAATAAAGCCCAATAAAGCCCAATAAAGCTCAATAAGGCCCAATAAGGCCCAATGAAGCCCAATAAAGCCCAATAAAGCCCAATAAAGCTCAATAAGGCCCAATAAGTGCCCAATAAAGCCCAATAAAGCCCAATAAAGCTCAATAATGCCCAATAAAGCCCAAGAAAGCCCAATAAAGCCCAATAAGGCCCAATAAAGCCCAAATAGGCCAAATAAAGCCTAATAATTGCCCAATAAGGCCCAATAAAGCCCAATAAAGCTCAATAAGGCCCAATAAGTGCCCAATAAAGCTCAATAAGGCCCAATACGTGCCCAATAAGTGCCCAATAAAGCCCAATAAGTGCCCAATAAAACCCAATAAAGCCCAATAAAACCCAATAGTGCCCAATAAAGCCCAATAAATCCCAATAAAGTTCAATAAGGCCCAATAAAGACCAATAAAGCCCAATAAATCCCAATTATGCCCAATAAGTTCACAATAATGCCCAATAAAGCCCAAGAAAGCCCAATAAAGCCCAATAAATCCCAATTATGCCCAATAAGTTCACAATAATGCCCAATAAAGCCCAAGAAAGCCCAATAAAGCCCAATAAGGCCCAATAAGTGCCCAATAAAGCCCAATAAAGCCCAATAAAGCACAATAAAGCCCAAAAAAACCCAATAAAGCCCAATTATGACCAATTAGTGCCCAATAAAGCCCCATAAGTGCCCAATAAGGCCCAATGAAGCCCAATAAAGCTCAATAAGGCCCAATAAAGCCCAATAAAGCCCAATAAGCCCAATAAAGCCCAATAAAGCCCAATAAAGCCCAATAAAGCTCAATAAGGCCCAATAAGTCCCAATGAAGCCCAATAAAGCCCAATAAAGCACAATAAAGCACAATAAAGCTCAATAAGGCCCAATAAGTGCCTAATAAAACCCAATAAGTGCCCAATAAAGCCCAATAAAGCCCAATAAAGCCTAATAAAGCCCAATAAAGCTCAATAAGGTCCAATAAGTGCCCAATAAAGCCCAATAAAACCCAATAAAGCTCAATAAGGCCCAATAAAGCCCAATAAGGCCCAATAAAGCCCAAATAGGCCAAATAAAGCCTAATAATTGCCCAATAAGGCACAATAAAGCCCAATAAAGCTCAATAAGGCCCAATACGTGCCCAATAAAGCTTAATAAAGCCCAATAAAGCCCAATAAAGCCCAATAAAGCCCAATAAAGCCCAATTATGACCAATAAGTGCCCAAAAAAGCCCAATAAAGCGCAATAAAGCCCAATAAAGCCCAATAAAGCCTAATAAAGCCCAATAAAGCCCAATAAAGCTCAATAAGGCCCAATAAGTGGCCAGTAAAGCTCAATAAAGCTCAATAAAGCCCAATAAAGCCCAATAAGTGCCCAATAAGGCCCAATAAAGCCCAATAAAGCTTAATAAGGCCCAACAAGTGCCCAATAAAGCTCAATAAAGCTCAATAAAGCCCAATAAGGCCCAAATAGGCCCAATAAAGCACAATAAATGCCCAATAAGGCACAATAAAGCCCAATTAGGCCCAATAAGTGCCCAATAAAGCCCAATAAGTGCCCAATAAAGCCCAATAAAGCCCAATAAGGCCCAAAAAGAGCCCAATAAAGCCCAATAAAGCCCAATAAAGCCCAATAAAGCCCAATAAGTGCCCAATAAAGCCCAATAAAGCCCAATAAAACCCAATAAAGCCCAATAAAGCCCAATAAAGCCCAATAAGCGCCCAATAAAGCTCAATAAAGCCCAATTATGACCAATAAGTGCCCAATAAAGCCCAATAAAGCGCAATAAAGCCCAATAAGTGCCCATTAAGGCCCAATAAAGCCCAATTAGGCCCAATAAGTGCCCAATAAAGCCCAATAAGTGCCCAATAAGGCCCAATAAAGCCCAATCAGGCCCAATAAGTGCCCAATAAAGCCCAATAAAGCCCAATAAAGCCCAATAAAGCCAAATAAGGCCCAATAAGGCCCAATAAAGCCCAATAAAGCCCAATAAAGCCCAATAAGGCCCAATAAGTGCCCAATAAAGCCCAATAAAGCCCAATTAGGCCCAATAAGTGCCCAATAAAGCCTAATAAAGCCCAATTAGGCCCAATAAGTGCCCAATAAAGCCTAATAAAGCCCAATAAAGCCCAATAAAGCCCAATAAAGCCCAATAAAGCCCAATAAAGCCCAATAAAGCCCAATAAAGCCCAATTATGCCCAATAAGTTTCCAATAAAGCCCAATAAAGCCCAATAAAGTCCAATAAAGCCCAATTATGCCCAATAAGTTCCAAATAATGCCCAATAAAGCCCAATAAAGCCCAATTATGCCCAATAAGTTTCCAATAATGCCCAATAAAGCCTAATAAAGCCCAATTAAGCCCAATAAAGCACAATAAAGCCCAATAAAGCCCAATAAAGCCCAATAAAGCCCAATTATGCCCAATAAAGCCCAATAAAGCCCAATAAAGCCCAATAAAGCCCAATAATGCCCAATAAAGCCCAATAAAGCAAAATAAAGCCCAATAAAGCTCAATAAGGCCCAATAAGTGCCCAATAAAGCCCAATAAAGCTCAATAAAGCCCAATAAAGCCCAATAAAGCTCAATAAGGCCGAATAAGGCCCAATAAAGCTCAATAGGGCACAATAAGGCCCAATAAGTGCTCAAGCAGGCGCAATAAGTTCCCAATAAAGCCCAATAAAGCCCAATAAAGCCCAATAAAGCCCAATAAGGCCCAAATAGGCACAATAAAGCGCAAAAGAGCCCAATAAAGCCCAGTAAAGCCCAATATAGCTCAATAAGGCCCAATAAAGCCAAGTAAGGCCCCATAAGGCCCAATAAAGCCCGATAAGGCCCAATAAGGCCCAATAAGGGCCCAATAAGGCCCAATAAAGCCCAATAAGGCCCAATAAAGCCCAATAAGGACCAAATTGGCACAATAAAGCCCAATAGAGCCGAATAAAGCTCAATAAAGCCCAATAAAGCCCAATAAGTGCCCAATAAAGCCCAATAAACCCGAATAAAGCCCAATAAAGCCCAATAAAGTCCAATAAAGCTCAATAAGGCCCAATAAAGCCCAATAAAGCCCAATAAGGCCCACTAAGTGCCCAATAAAGCCCAATAAAGCCCAATAAAGCCCAATAAAGCCCAATAAAGCTTAATAAGGCCCAATAAAGCCCAATAAAGCCCAATAAGGCCAACTAAATGCCCAATAAAGCCCAATAAAGCCCAATAAAGCCCAATAAAGCCCAATAAAGCCCAATAAAGCCCAATAAAGCCCAATAAGTGCCCAATAAAACCCAATAAAGCCCAATAAAACCCAATAATGCCCAATAAAGCCCAATAAGCGCCCAATAAAGCCCAATAAAGCCCAATTATGACCAATAAGTGCCCAATAAAGCCCAATAAAGCCTAATAAAGCCCAATAAAGCTCAATAAGGTCCAATAAGTGCCCAATAAAGCCCAATAAAACCCAATAAAGCTCAATAAGGCCCAATAAAGCCCAATAAAGCCCAATAAAGCCCAATTATGCCCAATAAGTTCCCAATAATGCCCAATAAAGCCCAATAAAGCCCAATAAAGCCCAATAAAGCCCAATAAAGCCCAATAAGTTCCCAATAAAGCCCAATAAAGCCCAATAAAGCCCAATAAAGCCCAATAAAGCCCAATAAAGCCCAATAAAGCCCAATAAAGCCCAATAAAGCCCAATAAGTGCCCAATAAAGCCCAATAAAGCCCAATAAAGCTCAATAAGGCCCAATAAAGCCCAATAAAGCCCAATAAAGCCCAATAAAGCCCAATAAGGCCCAATAAAGCCCAATAAGGCCCAATAAAGCCCAATAAAGCCCAATAAAGCCCAATAAAGCCCAATAATGCCCAATAAAGCTCAATAAGGCCCAATAAGTGCCCAATAAAGCTCAATAAGGCCCAATACGTGCCCAATAAGTGCCCAATAAAGCCCAATAAGTACCCAATAAAGCCCAATAAAGCCCAATTATGACCAATAAGTGCCCAATAAAGCCCAATAAAGCGCAATAAAGCCCAATAAAGCCCAATAAAGCCTAATAAAGCCCAATAAAGCCCAATAAAGCTCAATAAGGCCCAATAAGTGGCCAGTAAAGCTCAATAAAGCTCAATAAAGCCCAATAAAGCCCAATAAGTGCCCAATAAGGCCCAATAAAGCCCAATAAAGCTTAATAAGGCCCAACAAGTGCCCAATAAAGCTCAATAAAGCTCAATAAAGCCCAATAAGGCCCAAATAGGCGCAATAAAGCACAATAAATGCCCAATAAGGCACAATAAAGCCCAATTAGGCCCAATAAGTGCCCAATAAAGCCCAATAACTGCCCAATAAGGCCCAATAAAGCCCAATCAGGCCCAATAAGTGCCCAATAAAGCCCAATAAAGCCCAATAAAGCCCAATAAAGCCCAATAAAGCTCTATAAGGCCCAATAAGTGCCCAATAAATCCCAATAAAGCCCAATAAAGCCCGATAAGTGCTCAATAAAGCCCAATTAAGCCCAATAAAGTCCAATAAAGCCCAATAAGTTCCCAATAAAGCCCAATTAGGCCCAATAAGTGACCAATAAAGCCCAATAAAGCCCAATAATGCCCAATAAGTGCCCAATAAAGCCCAATAAAGCCCAATAAAACCCAATAAAGCCCAATAAAGCCCAATAAAGCTCAATAAGGCCCAATAAGTGCCCAATAAAGCTCAATAAAGGTCAATAAATCCCAATAAAGCCCAATAAGTGCCCAATAAGGCCCAATAAAGCCCAATAAATGCCCAATAAGGCCCAATAAAGCCCAATTAGGCCGAATAAGTGCCCTATAAAGCCCAATAAGTGCCCAATAAGGCCCAATAAAGCCATATAAAGCTCTATAAGGCCCAATAAGTGCCCAATAAAGCCCAATTATGACCAATAAGTGCCCAATAAAGCCCCATAATTGCCCAATAAGTGCCCAATAAAGCCTAATAAAGCCCAATTAGGCCCAATAAGTGCCCAATAAAGCCTAATAAAGCCCAATAAAGCCCAATAGAGCCCAATAAGTGCCCAATAAGTGCCCAATAAAGCCCAATAAAGCCCAATAAGGCCCAATAAAGCCCAATAAGTGCCCAATAAAGGCCAATAAAGCCCAATAAAGCCCAATGAGTGCCCAATAAAGCCCAATAAAGCCCAAAAAAGCCAAAAAAAGCCCAATAAAGCCAAATAAAGCCCAATAAAGCCCAATAAGGCCCAAATAGGCCCAATAAAGCCCAAAAAAGCCCAATAAAACCCAATAAACCCCAATAAAGCCCAATAAAGCCCAGTAAAGCCCAATAAAGCTTAATAAGGCCCAATAAAGCCCAATAAAGCCCAATAAAGCCGAATAAAGCCCAATAAAGCCGAATAAAGCTCAATAAAGCCCAATAAAGCCCAATAAAGCCCAATAAGTGCCCAATAAAGGCCAATAAAGCCCAATAAAGCCCAATGAGTGCCCAATAAAGCCCAATAAAGCCCAATAAAGCCCAAAAAAGCACAATAAAGCACAATAAAGCTCAATAAGGTCCAATAAAGCTCAATAGAGCGCAATAAAGCCCAATAAAGCTCAATAAAGCAGAATAAGCCCAAATAGGCCAAATAAAGCCCAATAAAACCCAATAAAGCCCAATAAAGCCCAATAAGGCCCAATAAGTCCTCATAAGGCCCAATAACGCCCAATAAGGCCCAATAAGGCCCCATAAGGCCCAATAAAGCTCAATAAAGCACAATAAGCCCAATAAAGCTCAATAAAGCCCAATAAAGCCCAATAAAACCCAATAAAGCTTAATAAAGCCCAATAAAGCCCAATAAAGCCTAATGAAGCCCAATAAAGCCCAATAAAGCCCAATAAGTGCCCAATAAAGCCCAATAAAGCCCAATAAGTGCCCAATAAAGCCCAATAAAGCCCAATAAAGCCCAATAAAGCCCAATAAAGCCCAATAAATCCCAATTATGCCCAATAAGTTCACAATAATGCCCAATAAAGCCCAAGAAAGCCCAATAAAGCCCAATAAGGCCCAATAAAGCCCAAATAGGCCAAATAAAGCCTAATAATTGCCCAATAAGGCACAATAAAGCCCAATAAAGCTCAATAAGGCCCAATACGTGCCCAATAAGTGCCCAATAAAGCCCAATAAATCCCAATAAAGTTCAATAAGGCCCAATAAGTGCCCAATAAAGCCCAATAAAGCTCAATAAGGCCCAATAAGTGCTCAATAAAGCTCAATAAGGCCCACTAAGTGCCCAATAAAGCTTAATAAAGCCCAATAAAGCCCAATAAAGCCTAATGAAGCCCAATAAAGCCCAATAAAGCCCAATAAAGCCCAATAAAGCCCAAGAAAGCCCAATAAAGCCCAATAAAGCCCAATAAAGCCCAATAAAGCCCAATAAAGCCCAATAAAGCCCAATAAGTGCCCAATAAAGCCCAATAAAGCCCAATTAGGCCCAATAAGTGCCCAATAAAGCCCAATAAAGCCCAATAAAGCCCAATAAAGCCCAATAAAGCCCAATAAAGCCCAATAAAGCCCAATAAAGCCCAATAAAGCCCAATAAAGCCCAATAAAGCCCAATAAAGCCCAATAAAGCCCAATAAAGCCCAATAAAGCCCAATAAAGCCCAATAAAGCCCAATAAGTGCCCAATAAAGCCCAATAAAGCCCAATAAAGCCCAATAAGTGCCCAATAAAGCCCAATAAAGCCCAATAAAGCGCAATTATGCCCAATATCTTCCCAATATCTTCCCAATAATGCCGAATAAAGCCCAATAAAGCCCAATAAAGCCCAATAAAGCCCAATAAAGCCCAATAAAGCTCAATAAGGCCCAATAAGTGCCCAATAAAGCCCAATAAAGCTCAATAAAGCCCAATAAAGCCCAATAAAGCCCAATAATGCCCAATAAAGCTCAATAAAGCCCAATAAAGCCCAATAAAGCCCAATAAAGCCCAATAAAGCCCAATAAAGCCCAATAAAGCCCAATAAAGCCCAATAAAGCCCAATAAAGCCCAATAAAGCCCAATAAAGCTCAATAAGGCCCAATAAGTTCCCAATAAAGCCCAATAAAGCCCAATAAAGCCCAATAAAGCTCAATAAGGCCCAATAAGTGACAAATAAAGCCCAATAAAGCTCAATAAAGCCCAATTATGCCCAATAAGTTCCCAATAATGCCCAATAAAGCTCAATAAAGCCCAATTAGGCCCAATAAAGCCCAATAAAGCCCAATAAAGCCCAATAAAGCCCAATTAGGCCCAATAAGTGCCCAATAATACCCAATAAAGCCCAATAAAGCCCAATAAGGCCCAATAAGGCCCAATAAAGCCCAAAAAAGCCCAATAAGTGCCCAATAAAGCCCAATAAAGCCCAATAAAGCCCAATAAAGCCCAATTAGGCCCAATAAGTGCCCAATAAAGCCCAATAAAGCTCAATAAAGCCCAATAAAGCCCAATAAAGCCCAATAAAGCCCAATAAAGCCCAATAAAGCCCAATAAAGCCCAATAAAGCCCAATAAAGCCCAATAAAGCTCAATAAGGCCCAATAAGTTCCCAATAATGTCCAATAAAGCCCAATAAATCCCAATAAAGCCCAATTATGCCCCATAAGTTCCCAATAATGCCCAATAAAATCCAATGAAGCCCAATAAAGCCCAATTATGCCCAATAAGTTTCCAATAATGCCCAATAAAGCCCAATAAAGCCCAATAAAGCCCAATAAAGCCCAATAAAGCCCAATAAAGCCCAATAAAGCCCAATAAAGCCCAATAAAGCCCAATAAAGCCCAATAAAGCCCAATAAAGCCCAATAAGGCCCAATAAGTGCCCAATAAAGCCCAATAAAGCACAATAAAGCTCAATAAGGCCCAATAAAGCCCAATCAAGCTCAATAAATCCCAATTATGCCCAATAAATTCCCAATAATGCCCAATAAAGCCCAAGAAAGCCCAATAAGTGCCCAATAAGGCCCAATAAAGCCCAATTAGGCCCAATAAGTGCCCAATAAAGCCCAATAAAGCCCAATAAGACCCAATAAGTACTCAATAAAGCTCAATAAGGCCCACTAAGTGCCCAATAAAGCCCAATAAGTCCAATAAAGCCCAATAAAGCCCAATAAAGCCCAATAAAGCCCAATAAAACCCAATAAAGCCCAATAAAGCCCAATAAGTTCCCAATAATGCCCAAGAAAGCCCAAGAAAGCCCAATAAAGCCCAATAAGGCCCAATAAAGCCCAAATAGGCCAAATAAAGCCTAATAATTGCCCAATAAGGCACAATAAAGCCCAATAAAGCTCAATAAGGCGCAATACGTGCCCAATAAGTGCCCAATAAAGCCCAATAAATCCCAATAAAGCCCAATAAAGCCCAATTATGACCAATAAGTGCCCAATAAAGCCCAATAAAGCCTAATAAAGCCCAATAAAGCCCAATAAGGCCCAATAAAGCCCAATAAAGCCCAATAAAGCTCAATAAGGCCCAATAAGTGCCCAATAAAGCCCAATAAAGCCCAATAAAGCCCAATAAAGCTCAATAAGGCCCAATAAGTGCCCAATAAAGCCCAATAAAGCCCAATAAAGCCCAATAAAGCCCAATAAAGCCCAATAAAGCCCAATAAAGCCCAATAAAGCCCAATAAAGCCCAATAAAGCCCAATAAAGCCCAATAAAGCCCAATAAAGCCCAATTAGGCCCAAGAAGTGCCCAATGAAGCCCAATAAAGCCCAATAAAGCCCAATAAAGCTCAATAAGGCCCAATAAGTTCCCAATAAAGCCCAATAAAGCCCAATAAAGCCCAATAAAGCCCAATAAAGCTCAATAAGGCCCAATAAGTGCCCAATAAGGCCCAATAAAGCCCAATAAAGCCCAATAAAGCTCAATAAAGCCCAATAAAGCCCAATAAAGCCCAATAAAGCCCAATAAAGCCCAATAAAGCCCAATAAAGCTCAATAAGGCCCAATAAGTGCCCAATAAAGCCCAATAAAGCTCAATAAGACCCAATAAGTGCCCAATAAAGCCCAATAAAGCCCAATAAAGCTCAATAAAGCCCAATCAAGCCCAATTATGCCCAATAAGTTTCCAATAATGCCCAATAAAGCCCAATAAAGTCCAATAAAGCCCAATTATGCCCAATAAGTTCCAAATAATGCCCAATAAAGCCCAATAAAGCCCAATTATGCCCAATAAGCCCAATAATGCCCAATAAAGCCCAATAAAGCCCAATGAGGCCCAATAAAGCCCAATAAGTGCCCAATAAAGGCCAATAAAGCCCAATAAAGCCCAATGAGTGCCCAATAAAGCACAATAAAGCCCAATAAGTGCCCAATAAATCCCAATAAAGCCAAATAAAGCCCAATAAAGCCAAATAAGTGCCCAATAAGTGCCCAATAAGTGCCCAATAAGTGCCCAATAAGTGCCCAATAAAGCCCAATAAAGCCCAATTATGCCCAATATCCTCCCAAAATAAAGCCAAAATAGGCCTAATAGGCCCAATAAGGCCCAATAAGTGCCCAATAAAGCCCAATAAGGCCCAATAAGTGCCCAATAAAGCCCAATAAAGCCCAATAAAGCACAATAAAGCCCAATAAAGCCCAAAAAGGCACAATAAAGCCCAATAAAGCCCAATAAAGCCCAATTAAGCCCAATAATGCCCAATTTAGCCCAATAATGCCCAATAAAGCCCAATAAAGCCCAATATGGCCCAATATGTACCCAATAAAGCCCAATAAAGCCCAATAAGGCCCAAAAAGGCCCAATAAAGCCCAATGAAGCCCAATAAAGCCCAATAAAGCCACCAATAAGGCCCAATAAAGCCCAATAAGACCAATAAAGCCCAATAAGGCCCAATAAGTGCCCAATAAATCCCAATAAAGCCCAATTAGGCCCAATAAGTACCCAATAAAGCCCAAAAAGGCCCAATAAAGCCCAATAAAGCCCAATAAAGCTTAATAAGGCCCAATAAAGCCCAATAAAGCCCAATAAAGCCCAATAAAGCCCAATAAGTGCCCAATAAAGCCCAATAAAGCCCAATAAGTGCCCAATAAAGCCCAATAAAGCCCAATAAAGCCCAATAAAGCTCAATAAGGCCCAATAAGTGCCCAATAAAGCCCAATTAGGCCCAATAAGTGCCCAATAAAGCCCAATAAAGCCCAATAAAGCTCAATAAGGCCCAATAAGTGCCCAATAAAGCCCAATAAAGCTCAATAAAGCCCAATAAAGCCCAATAAAGCCCAATAAAGCCCAATAAGTGCCCAATAAAGCCCAATAAAGCCCAATAAAGCCCAATAAAGCCCAATAAAGCTCAATAAAGCCCAATAAGTGCCCAATAAAGCCCAATAAAGCCCAATAAGTGCCCAATAAAGCCCAATAAGTGCCCAATAAAGCCCAATAAATCCCAATAAAACCCAATAAAGCCCAATAAAGCTCAATAAAGCCCAATAAAGCCCAATAAAGCTTAATAAAGCCCAATAAAGCCCAATAAAGCCCAATAAAGCCCAATAAAGCCCAATAAAGCCCAATAAAGCCCAATAAAGCTCAATAAAGCCCAATAAAGCCCAATAAAGCCCAATAAGGCCCAATAAAGCCCAATAAAGCCCAATAAAGCCCAATAAAGCCCAATAAAGCCCAATAAAGCCCAATAAGTGCCCAATAAAGCCCAATAAAGCCCAATAAAGCCCAATAAAGCCCAATAAAGCCCAATAAAGCCCAATAAAGCCCAATAAAGCCCAATAAAGCCCAATAAAGCCCAATAAAGCCCAATAAGGCCCAATAAGTGCCCAATAAAGCCCAATAAAGCCCAATAAAGCCCAATAAAGCCCAATAAAGCCCAATAAAGCTCAATAAGGCCCAATAAAGCCCAATAAAGCCCAATAAAGCCCAATAAAGCCCAATAAAGCTCAATAAAGCCCAATAAAGCCCAATAAAGCCCAATAAAGCCCAATCAAGCCCAATTAGGCCCAATAAGTGCTCAATAAAGCCCAATAAAGCGTAATGAAATCCAATATAGCCCAATTAGGCCCAATAAGTGCCCAATAAAGCCCAATAAAGCGTAATAAAGCCCAATAAAACCAAATAAAGCCCAATAAAACGAAATAAAGCCCAATAAAGCCCAAGAAAACCCAATAAAGCCCAATAAAGCCCAATAAGGCCCAATAAGTGCTCAATAAAGCCCAATAAAGCCCAATAAAGCGTAATAAAGCCAAATAAAGCCCAATAAGGCCCAAATAGGCCCAGAAAAGCTCAATAAGTGTCCAATAAAGCTCAATAAGTGCCCAATAAAGCCCAATAAAGCCCAATAAAGCACAACATAGCCCAATAAAGCTCTATAAAGCCCAATAAAGCTCAATAAAGCACAATAAAGCTCAATAAAGCCTAATAATGTCCAATAAAGCTCAATAAAGCTCAATAAAGCCCAATAAAGCCGAATAAAGCCCAATAAGGCCCAAAAAGACGCAATAAAGCCCAATAAGGCCCAATAACAGCCCAATAAGCCCCGATAAGGGCCCAATAAGGCCCAATAAAGCCCAATAACGCCCAATAAGGGCCCAATAAGACCCAATTGGACAAAATGAGGCCCAATAATGCCCAATAAACCCCAATAAAGCACAATAAAGCCCAATAAAGCTCAATAAGGCCCAATAAAGCACAATAAAGCCCAATAAAGCTCAATAAAGCCCAATAAAGCCCAATAAAGCCCAATAAAGCCCAATAAAGCCCAATAAAGCCCAATAAAGCCCAATAAAGCCCAATAAAGCCCAATAAAGCCCAATAAAGCCCAATAAAGCCCAATAAAGCCCAATAAAGCCCAATAAAGCCCAATAAAGCCCAATAAAGCCCAATAAAGCCCAATAAAGCCCAATAAAGCCCAATAAAGCACAATAAAGCCCAATAAAGCTCAATAAGGCCCAATAAAGCCCAATAAAGCCCAATAAAGCCCAATAAAGCTCAATAAAGCTCAATAAAGCCCAATAAAGCTCAATAAAGCCCAATAAAGCCCAATAAAGCCCAATAAAGCCCAATAAAGCTCAATAAAGCCCAATAAAGCCCAATAAAGCTCAATAAAGCCCAATAAAGCCCAATAAAGCCCAATAAAGCCCAATAAAGCCCAATAAAGCCCAATAAAGCCCAATAAAGCCCAATAAAGCACAATAAAGCCCAATAAAGCCCAATAAAGCCCAATAAAGCCCAATAAAGCTCAATAAAGCCCAATAAAGCCCAATAAAGCCCAATAAAGCCCAATAAAGCCCAATAAAGCCCAATAAAGCCCAATAAAGCACAATAAAGCCCAATAAAGCCCAATAAAGCCCAATAAGTGCCCAATAAAGCCCAATAAAGCCCAATAAAGCCCAATAAGTGCCCAATAAAGCCCAATAAAGCCCAATAAAGCCCAATAAAGCCCAATAAAGCCCAATAAAGCCCAATAAAGCCCAATAAAGCCCAATAAAGCCCAATAAAGCCCAATAAAGCCCAATAAAGCCCAATAAAGCCCAATAAAGCCCAATAAAGCCCAATAAGTGCCCAATAAAGCCCAATAAAGCCCAATAAAGCCCAATAAAGCCCAATAAAGCCCAATAAAGCCCAATAAAGCCCAATAAAGCCCAATAAGGCCCAATAAAGCCCAATAAAGCCCAATAAAGCCCAATAAAGCTCAATAAAGCCCAATAAAGCCCAATAAAGCCCAATAAAGCCCAATAAAGCCCAATAAAGCCCAATAAAGCCCAATAAGGCCCAATAAGTTCCCAATAATGCCCAATAAAGCCCAATAAAGCCCAATAAAGCCCAATAAAGCCCAATAAAGCCCAATAAAGCCCAATAAAGCTCAATAAAGCCCAATAAAGCTCAATAAGGCCCAATAAGTGCCCAATAAAGCCCAATAAAGCCCAATAAAGCTCAATAAAGCCCAATAAAGCCCAATAAAGCCCAATAAAGCCCAAAAAAGCCCAATAAAGCCCAATAAAGCCCAATAAAGCCCAATAAAGCCCAATAAGTTCCCAATAAAGCCCAATAAAGCCCAATAAAGCCCAATAAAGCCCAATAAAGCCCAATTATGCCCAATAAAGCCCAATAAAGCTCAATAAAGCCCAATAAAGCCCAATTTGGCCCAATGAGTGCCCAACAAAGCCCAATAAAGCCCAATAAAGCTCAATAAGGCCCAATAAGTGCCCAATAAAACCCAATAAAGCTCAATAAAGCCCAATAAAGCCAAATAAAGCCCAATTATGCCCAATAAGTTCCCAATAATGCCCAATAAAGCCCAATCAAGCTCAATAAGACCCAATAAGTGCCCAGTAAAGCCCAAAAAGCCCAATAAAGCCCAATAAAGCCCAATAAAGCCCAATAAAGCCCAATAAAGCCCAATAAAGCCCAATAAAGCCCAATAAAGCTCAATAAAGCCCAATAAAGCCCAATAAAGCTCAATAAGGCCCAATAAGTGCCCAATAAAGCCCAATAAAGCCCAATAAGGCCCAATAAGTGCCCCATAAAGCCCAATAAAGCTCAATAAAGCCCAATAAAGCCCAATAAAGCTCAATAAGGCCGAATAAGGCCCAATAAAGCTCAATAGGGCACAATAAGGCCCAATAAGTGCTCAAGCAGGCGCAATAAGTTCCCAATAAAGCACAATAAAGCCTAATAAAGCTCAATTAAGCCCAATAAAGCCCAATAAAGCCCAATAAAGCCCAATAAAGCCCAATTATGCCCAATAAGTTCCCAATAATGCCCAATAAAGCCCAATCAAGCTCAATAAGACCCAATTAGGCCCAATAAAGTCCAATAAAGCTCAATAAAGCCCAATAAAGCACAATAAAGCACAATAAAGCCCAATAAGTGCCCAACAAAACCCAATAAACCCAAATAACGCCCAATAAAGCCAAATAAGTGCCCAATAACCCCGAATAAGGCCCAATAAAGCCAAATAAAGCCCAATAAAGCCCAATAAAGCCCAATAAAGCCCAATAAGTGCCCAATAAAGGCCAATAAAGCCCAATAAAGCCCAATGAGTGCCCAATAAAGACTAATAAAGCCCAATTAAGCCCAAAAAAGACCAAAAAAAGCCAAATAAAGCCCAATAAAGCCCAATAAAGCGTAGTAAAGCCCAATAAAGCCCAATAAGGCCCAATAAGTGCTCATGCAGGCGCAATAACTTCCCAATAAAGCACAATAAAGCCTAATAAAGCTCAATTAAGCCCAATAAAGTCCAATAAAGCCCAATAAAGCCCAATAAAGCCCAATTATGCCCAATAAGTTCCCAATAATGCCCAATAAAGCCCAATTATGCCCAATAAGTTCCCAATAATTCCCAATAAAGCCCAATAAAGCTATAAACAATAAAGCCCAATTAGGCCCAATAAAGCCCAATAAAGCTCAATAAAGCCCAATAAAGCCCAATAAAGTGTAATAAAGCCAAATAAAGCCCAATAAGGCCCAAATAGGCCCAAAAAAGCTCAATAAGTGTCCAATAAAGCTCAATAAGTGCCCAATAATGCCCAATAAAGCCCAATAAAGCCCAATAAAGCCCAATAAAGCCCAATTAGGCCCAATAAAGCCCAATAAAGCCCAATAAAGCTCAATAAAGCCAAATAAAGCCCAATAAAGCCCAATAAAGCCCAATAAAGCCCAATAAAGCCCAATAAGGCCCAATAAAGCCCAATAAAGCCCAATAAAGCCCAATAAAGCCCAATAAAGCACAATAAAGCCCAATAAAGCCCAATAAAGCCCAATAAAGCCCAATAAAGCCCAATAAAGCTTAATAAAGCCCAATAAAGCTCAATAAGGCCCAATAAGTGCCCAATAAAGCTCAATAAAGCCCAATCAAGCCCAATAAGACCCAATAAGTGCCCAGTAAAGCCCAATAAAGCCCAATAAAGCCCAATAAGTGCCCAATAAAGCCCAATAAAGCCCAATAAAGCCCAATAAAGCCCAATAAGTGCTCAATAAAGCCCAATAAAGCCCAATAAAGCCCAATAAAGACCAATAAAGCCCAATAAAGCCCAATAAAGCCCAATAAAGCCCAAAAAAGCCCAATAAAGCCAAATAAAGCCCAATAAAGCCCAATAAGTGCCCAATAAAGCCCAATAAAGCCCAATAAAGCCCAATAAAGCCAATAAAGCCCAATAAGTGCC